>VMBQ01007843.1:23996-44694 GCA_007657795.1 Dreissena rostriformis
AGATGAGCTTGTCCGGGCCATAGCTATGTTGTTCATTGTGAGACTTTGAAATCAATTGGCACATTTGTTTGCAATCAT
This sequence comes from Dreissena rostriformis, assembly GCA_007657795.1. Classification (NCBI taxonomy): domain Eukaryota; kingdom Metazoa; phylum Mollusca; class Bivalvia; order Myida; family Dreissenidae; genus Dreissena; species Dreissena rostriformis. Next base: position 24,075 of record VMBQ01007843.1, read on the forward strand.
GCGAAGGTGTGTTGCGCGAAAGAATTACGTCTATATCTCCAAGGTCAAGGTCACACTTTGAGGTCAAAAATGGCCATAAATGAGCTTGTCCGGGCCATAACTATGTGGTTCATCAAGGGATTTTAAAATCATTTGGCACATTTGTTCACCATCATTGGACAGTGTGTTGCGCGAAAGAATTACGTCAATATCTCCAAGGTCAAGGTCACACTTTGATGTCAAAGGTTAAAAATGTCCATAAATGAGCTTGTCCGGGCCATAGCTATGTTGTTCATTGTGAGGCTTTGAAATCAATTGGCACATTTGTTCACCATCATTGGACGGTGTGTCGCGCGAAAGAATTACGTCAATATCTCAAAGGTCAAGGTCACACATGAGTTCAAAGGTAAAAAATAGCCATAGTTGAGCTTGTCCAGGCCATTACTATGTCGTTCATTGTGGGATTTTGAAATCAATTGGCACATTTGTTAACCATTATTGGACGGTGTGTTGCGCGATAAAATTACGTCGATATCTCCAAGGTCAAGGTCACACTTTGAGTTCAAAGGTCAAAAATGGCCATAAATAAGCTTGTCTGGGCCATAACTATGTCATTCATTGTGAGATTTTAATATTACTCTCCACATTAATTTTGTTCACAGGCATTGGATGGCGTATCATGCCAAAGAATTCAAGATTTCAAAGGTCAAAATGGCCATAAATGATAATGGCATAATAATTCTTAAAAATTGCCATAAATAAGCTTCTCTTGTTTTGTGAGACAGCATGCAAAATATTCTGTGTCAATGCAGCATGTGGGGGTATACGTCACGTCAGTGACAAAGCTCTAGTTAAAATAAAGGAGCAAAGCAAAGGTCGCCAAACATAGAATGACAATTATACCCTTGGTCGGTCTTAGACGTGTAAGTTTTTTTGCTGGATATTTGACAGAATAATAGTTTTATTAATGCATCCAAATTGAAGTAGTACACGAGCCATTCTTGAAGCTATATCAATCATTTTTCAAATAGTGTACATTAATGTCGCCAAGACAACACGTATAAACAAAAGGTTGGGAAATAATAAAACAAAAACTTACAATACGTTGTGTTTTGTGAAAGCGAATGCGATATTGAAACTGTACCTCTGAACAACGTGTAATAATACGCATGCAATGAAGTTGTTTTTTTTTAATTAAATTAATAACAAAAATGTGTTTAATGGTCTTCTCGTGAATCGTTTTAATAAATTTAACCCTTCAAATATGATCTGACTCTAGCGAATTATAAATGATATTCCAAACCAGCAATTACTTACATATGTGGTCTATACATAGAGCATTACCGTTGTATACAAATAAAAGATACCAAAATTCATTTTTGGTTAAACAAATAGACACTTATCTTCGTATTATATATATTTCGATCTTTGCCACTCTGGCAATAGTTATTGTTGGTCTGCGCGAATTAATGGTATCATTGATCACCTAGATCACCTAGAGTTCAACAATGTTCTGAAAATGTGTTAATAAAATAAACTATTGTCATAGCATTACATGTAAACTTAGAAATAGCAATATACTAAATGGCGTTCCGCCATGTAGCCTATGCCTATACTTAACAAGTATTAAATGTTTGCAAAACGTTTTTCCTGAAAAAAAAACCCTGATATATATATAAACAATGAGCCTATTTCAGACTATCATCCAATCAGGTAAGTTAAACGGTACTGATCGTAACGATTATGCCGTTGTCGTAGAATGAATGCAACAGATTCTGAATAACTCCTCTTACTTTGCTGTGATAATAATATACATTTAAGAGTAAACACATCGAAAATATATATCTTTGCCTATTATGAACTTATTCACACCTGTAATGGCATCAATAATGTTACGATTATTTGAGGAATATGTAAAAACCTTTAAGAAGCTATGTTACACAGGAATAAAACCCTTTCTGGGCTATCTGTTCTTTGCACTTTTAAGAAATGCATATATATAAATGTGTACTTGAATTGTCCTTATAAACTATTGTATTTATGTCCTATAACAGATATGCGTTCTTTCCATGTCGTTGTGATATATGTTGTTAATGGTTAAATGCGTTTTTTGCCGATCGCGAAGAAACTTTGAACTTTGAACTGTTATACTAATACCAACTGAATAGGACAATAATTCATAGAGTACAACTTATATCTGCATAAGACATACCGATATAACAAACACATGTATGTATACTGTGTATATTATCCAGATTTAATCTTAGACTGAATACATTGATATCAGGTATACCAACACGGACTCTTTGTTGAAACAATATACATGTGATCGATTTCGTGATACTAGAACAACCACAAATTACTGAAACCAAGTATTGTGTACAGCATTCGACCAACAAAATGTACTTTTTATATTGTTGCGAGCTGCACTATTATTTAAGGTAATACATATTATCTTGAATTGTGCATTTTCACTCCTGAAGCACTTTATACATTTTCACAATCCTAAAACATGTATTAATAATGATATTGGGACATTCCTTTGCAGGGCCAAAAAACCCTTCATTGAAGAAGCTGAATATCGGCCGCTTCCCCAACCAAAGTAACCACTTTTTTCCCCAAATGGGACTCAAAAATTCCCAATTGAGGGGTAAAAAAAAAAACAAAAAAAAAAACGGTAATTGGGAGTGGTCCTGTTCATTTTTGGAACGGGTCTGTAGGTAATTGGAAACGGGTCCGTTTACCGGACCCGTCCACAGAAGGAAAAAAAAACTTTGTTAGTACCAAGCAATCTAAATCCACAGTCAGTGCAAGTTTGTATCTGTAGAGTATCTGTACCTTCCTAACTTTGTGGCTACCCAATATAATTTATTTCATGTATTAACTCCATTATCCAAATGAAATACAAATTTCTTATTTTCCCCAAATAAGAAAAAATCGCGCTATTTTTCCCCTAAAAAAGGCTGAGGCCCCTTCCCCAAAAACGGTGTTTTGGCCCTGCTTTGTGACAACATGTCAGGACATGGTTTCTAACTTTACTAGACGCCCGTATACAGATTTGTGTTTATATTAACGTTTAACTTTTTATGTTATACCCTTTTTTAGAATCAACAACACCGTTGACCAATCAGCTCGCTCTATTTTCGCCGATTTACTTGATGCAGAAGATACGGAAATATCACTGCAAACGGCGTCTTATTCAGTCTACATTTTAAAGGATTCTGACATGATACTAAACTTAAACCAGCAATGTCACGGTGTCTGTGTATTTGAAGGAAGTATTATTACTGCAGTAGAATCAAAGGGTATTGTCACACTGTTTTTATATCAGGAGATAAATGGTTCATTAGATAAAAATGACTTTAAAACCATTGTGCTTGGAAATGTACGTGATTCTGCTTTGGGGACCGACAAATTATTGGAGATTGACCAACAGGCTATTACAATGTATATTATGACAACGGAACAGTCAAGGAATCGATCAAACAGTGTCTTCTCAAATGTGTTATGCATAAATAACACGTTATTTCAGCAATTATTTGGAAGTGAAGTATCGCTTTTACGATCCCCAGTTCTCCTTATAAGTCTACCAAATGGAAATGTCTCTTACGCCGCATTTAATCAATTTGAAAGAGTCCAAGTAGCAGACTCAATATTGAGCAATTCACGTACCGCCCATGCCACTTTTGTGGGTTTGTGTGAGATGTCAGTAGGTGTACCATTTGTGCTTGTTAGTGAATGTAGTGGTTTGACAACACCATCAGAACATGAACAACAGTCTTCTGACCTCTCACCTTGTTTATTGGTCCTCGATCGATCTGGAAGCGCCGTTCTGTTCACACCAGATGATTCCAGCACTTTGCCCGTGATATCAAAGGCTATGGTTGATGGACCAATCAAAGCCGTTTGTAGTGTGGCGGACAAGGTTTATGTTTCAACTAGGCGCCATATTCTGGAATATACGTTTCACATCAACAATAGAGAAGGAGCACTTCTTTCTGCACTTAGTATTCCTAAAGTCATGGAATACAGAAATGTTATACAAATCAAGATGGACGTGAAAAAGGGATTTTTTACTGTTTCAGGTAAGTTACTTTTAATACATGTACTACAAAAACACACTTACATGTCTTTTCTTCATTTTAGTGTGAACCTTTAATTTTTAAATTCAAATGAAAAACAAAAAACTGAACCTCTACGCTGTTTGCAAATAGTTTATCTTTCCTGTTTTTATCCTTAAGCTATTGCTGTTAAAATTAACTCTTATGGTTAACTCTGATTTAACGTGTATATCCGATATAGAACATGGTGAGACTGTTTTGAATTCTTGTCCGTTATAAAATACATCAGAAACAGGAAGCAAACTGTGTAATATTAAGAGAGCAAATATCAGACAATTATTTTATGGGAAATTAAAGAGAAATGGAAACACAAATACATCAGGAAAGAAATCATGGACTAAACAAACGTTATAAAATACCCGACAATGTGAAACTGTGTTGACTTTGGTTTGAATTTTGCATTAAAAACACCTTTTAATTGATGAGCTTTATGTATATGTGTTAAATTTCAAGAAGAAATTCAAGTACTAATATATTTCCCATTAGAATGCAATATTTGTACTTTCATCAAGCCAGAGGCAATCAAGGGAAAACCACTGTCATACAATTATGTCAAATAGTTTCAACCCTTCAAATGTATTGCATCAACATATACTTTGAACATTCACAATACTAAAAAAATCACTTGATATTAATCTGACTATCGTTCTGTTCTTTTGATACCACTCTACACACTTATTCGAGATATGTCCTGGTGGATTTAGGTTTTCCGTCATGTGTACATCAATCTCTTAACTTGGATTTAGTTGCTTTGTTTTAATCCGATTACAGACGCACCAAAGGTATTGCATGTTTTGATGTCTAATGGTGACATGCAAGAAATCACAGTTGAAAGCAAAGACGGCGTGGGGTGTTTAAGAGGTGAATCCATAGGAGACTACCTTACTGCGTTGGATGATGAAGCGTCCAAAACAAAGAAAATCTCCAGTCAACGTCAGTTAAAAACAAATATTTTACATCAGTTAAATATTGCAGCACATGTGTTTGCCAAAAATGAAAACGAGGACAATGAACACAATGTCGGCTTTCATTTAACAACTGTAAAATGAAAGACCTGCAGCACTGTGAATGCTGTTGCTCTTTCTGTAACGATAACAAATGCTTCTTCTGTGACATTAAATAGTGACTGGTCGTTGGGAATGTCTGTGCTACCGCTTAGGTCATATGGGACTGAACAAGCAGTTTTTGACGTGTGTTCGTATGTTGTTCCTCTTCCTAGTGGCTGGAGAGCAGATCAAAGTGTCACAGTTGATATGACCATAGACAAAGCATGTGCGTACGAAGGATTTATGCTTGCAGGAAAACTGTGTTTAGCTTGTGATATGTCTGAGGACGAGATTAGTCCAGTTAAATTATCAAGCCAGCTACAAACAGTAAGCGTTTCAGCGTTTATGGAGGAGATTAATATATTACACTTCTTGATAAACAAGAATCAATATGAGGAACTTCGGAAGGCAGACGAATGTACTGAACACAGTTTAAAGAGAATCAATCTCGCCCGATGTAAAGCAGGTTAGTAGATCATATACATATAAGAAGTAAATGTGGATCCACTGGTTGGTTCGGATTACACTTTCGTGAAGAAAACTTTAAATCTTGTTTTGTAAAACGTTTTTTGATATAGGTTTCATGAAGTGAAGTCATCTGTATATAGTGATACGTTTGTGTTGTTGGAATAAACATGTTTTAGGCGTGGGTGAAACCTTATTAAATATATTGGGATTGATATGATGATACTGACCTCTGTGCATGAACATATTACACTCAAGCTCCGTAATTAGCCACTCGCAAAATCTATCAAAGAGTTTTCCACATCAGTTCTGTTACAGTATTATGTGAACCATGAGCGTGGACTTAACATAATTCACATATAATAAACGATTCATTTCAAGCTCCTTATTTCTGCAAATATAGTTCACGAGTATCAGTTCGATGTCGCTGAGCCATACATTATAGTCATTATTATTTAATAACCTTTGAATTGTGTAACAACATTTTCTACGCTTTGATGTTCATGCTTGCAATACAGTTATCCCGTATATTCGATTACAGTATATACTCATGAAAATTAAAATATTTCTTACGACGACTCCTCTGAGTTTGAAACGGGTACGGTTCAACTATTTAAAAAAAATTGTTCTTAGGCTCACTATAAATAGATTGGTAAATTAACTAAAAAGAAGTTCGAATGGGGTATATTGGAGTCAATCTGTCGTTCGGTCGTTTTGTGGGTCGGCCGATTAGTCTGCATGTAATGATATGAGTAACGTATTGCTCATTTTAAACGCGATTCAATTTAAACATCAAATACAGAATATCCATAAAGTACAGTTATGAAAACAAAAAACAATTTTTTCAACATAAAATGTAAATTTGCAAAAAAAAATGCATCAACATGAAGTGTTTTTGTGCAAAAACTTTCATCTTGAGTGAATGATTAACCCATTCCTGCGTTTTTTGTCGCCCTTGAAAAAAGCCGTCAAAGCGGTGAAGGGTATTAGGAAAAAATGTGAAAAACAATCTAGGGGATTTTAAATTATACTTATTGTGAATGATGCAAGTGATCAATTGTTTCATTAAGATGCCGAGACAATGATTCATGTGTTTGATTACGAAAATTTTTATGACACCCTGTTGATAACGCTTGTGTGTTATTTTAAGATTGCGACAAACATAAATATTTTTGTTACAAACATGGTAACGTGATTATACAAGAGTATGAGCTTTTTTCTGATAAGATAAGGTTGGCAAAACATGTTTTACTTACAAAGAAAATATTATCACGATTTTCAAATACCATAATGCGTTTATGTGCAAGTTATTTTTAAGTTATTATACATTATTGTTAAGGGTTAACAAACGTAATTTTACGGAGGTATTAATTAAACATAAAATGAACATTACAAAACCAGTTATAGCATGTAACAACTATCAATACATCCCGATAAATTGTCGATATAGTTGGAATGTGAGAAACTTGTCTATTTGGGTATGCTTGTTAATACCATTTACTTGTGTGTTTTTGCTTTGTATAACATCAAGAGAAAAATACTCACATGAGATGTAAACCCGCCCTCTCTTCTGCGAAAAAACTTAAGATTTGGTTTAGTCATAGTATGTGCGTTTATAAGATCACATGGTTTCTATATATGAGTAGTATTCTTGTGCATCATGAGTGAGCTTTATGTTGTAGATTCTAAATGTCGAGTGTCAACTGATACAGAGACCGTTATGACAGTGCAGTACAAACAGAACAAAGGCATAGTAGCAGGTAATCATTTCTTCCATCGTTCAAGTAGCGTTACAATGTTGATATTTGTTTAAGGTACATGTGTTTTTTAAGGGCTTTGTGGTAAATAATAAACGGTATACATGTGTATTACGATAGTCAATTCTTCCAAGAGTATTATTAGTNCGTTCAAGTAGCGTTACAATGTTGATATTTGTTTAAGGAACATGTATTTTTTAAGGGCTTTGTGGTAAATAATAAACGGTAAACATGTGTATTACGATAGTCAATTTTTCCAAGAGTATTATTTGTCGTATGGCTTGCGCTAATTATAACGCTAGAGGCGGACACGGCATAATACGAGTCACTCGACTTATGTACTCGTAATATTCATTATGTAACATTATTATAAACTGATATAGTGTAGCATATGGTGATAATGTATAAACATACATCTTCTCATGTCGTGATTATTACCAGGTCAATTAGATTTACGCCTTGGCGATCTTTTGCTGCAAGGTGGAAATGACGCACATTTGGTAACATCTTTTGGAGATCATGTCTCCTTATCACAGACATCAACAAGTGATGAAGACCTTATAGCAGTAACCATTCGAGGCATACATAATGTTGTTATCGCAGTCGGCAATGCTTTGGCAAGATGTAATCAGGTTTGTGAATGCTAAGTATATTATATAGAAAAATACGTGCTATGACTGTTAAGCACATCGTTTTTGTAAAAAAAACTAATATAAAAAATAACAATTATATAAAGATTTTTAATTTGTTAAAAAGCAAATCTCTCTCGTAGTTGTAACAAATAAAGAAAGAAAAACTTCTTTACATAAATTACGTTTATTTTCTACAGCAGTGTCCGGTAAGTCGAGATGGAAGACATATTAGAAAAGTCTTGGATATTGTAAAGGTATTTATATTTGTTCGTGATTTCAACTAGCGTTATTATTCCTTTGAACGGTCTATGCATGCATTAAATTGCCTTACGCCCAGAAATCAATAAGTCAAATATCCAAATAAACACCATCTTACATGGAGCATAACTATAGAGCATATGTATGCTAGTTGCGGTTCTAATGCAACATGTGAAAATGCGATATTTTTCTATACTGTTTTCGTGTTCTAGGGCATTATACTTATATAAATATATCGTTGTTTGTTGTTTTTTTTGTAAACGTGGTATATATCATTACACAAAAAATAATTATTGTAATAACTGTAAATAAGTTTTATTTAAAATTATTTATTTAAGCTTTTACTATATGTAACACTAGTAAACATGAAAGATGCCAGAGCAAATGTATAAGCTTTTCCACCATTGCATTAAATACATTTGATTGTTAATTGCCTTTGCTTACTGTTTTAAACACTCATTGACTTTATTCATGTTTCAAATGGTATTTTTGTAAGTATTACTGTAGAAAAAGGAGAAATTTAAATACTTAAGTCCCACTGGCTTTAAAAATGTTTGACCGTATTCATAATATTATGTAAATGTTTTGTATTGATTATTTTAGGAAACAAGACAACTTTGCGACAAGGCCNTGGATATTGTAAAGGTATTTATATTTGTTCGTGATTTCAACTAGCGTAATTATTCCGTTGAACGGTCTATGCATGCATTAAATTGCCTTACGCCCAGAAATCAATAAGTCAAATATCCAAATAAACAACATCTCACATTGAGCATAACTATAGCGCATATGTATGCTAGTTGCGGTTCTAATGCAAAATGTGAAAATGCGATATTTTTCTTTACTGTTTTCGTGTTCTATGGCATTATACTAATATAAATATATCGGGGTTTTTTTTGGTTTGTAAACGTGGTATATATCATTACACAAAAATTAATTATTGTAATAATTGTAGATAAGTTTTATTTAAAATTACTTATTTAAGCTTTTACTATATGTAACACTATTAAACATGAAAGATGCGAGAGCAAATGTATAAGCTTTTCCACCATTGCATTAAATACATTTGATGGTTGATTGCCTTTGCTTACTGTTTTAAACACTCGTTGACCTTATTCGTGTTTCAAATGGTATTTTTGTAAGTATTACTGTAAAAAAAGGAGAAATTTAAATACTTGAGTCCCACTGGCTTTGAAAATGTTTGACCGTATTCATTATATGATGTAAATGTTTTGTATTGATTATTTTAGGAAACAAGACAACTTTGCGACAAGGCCAGGCAGTCAAAATCTTTAGAGTGTTCTACTAATAAGATAGCTGAAGCGTTCCAACGTTTACGAAACGTGCATATTTAATACGGTGTAAAACTGCAAGATAAAACGCAGCAAACACGAACAAACATGTAAACGGTGTTGTTGTTAAAATTGTCTGTAATTTGCACTTATGAGGACTGTTAATACAATGAACGCGTAATATAAAAAGTGTTTGAGCAGAAAAGACGTACCATGTATGTTTCCATGTATGATAAAGGAAATTTGACGTTCTGCATTACATTACTATTCTTGTTGCATATACTAAAGAATATCAATACATTTATAATTGTTTCTATTGATTATTAACTACACTTTTTTAAAGTAATGAATATTAATTAAAAATATGAACATTATTAGTGGCTTATCTTATATGAGATCATCTATGATTTATTTAATTTCACGGTAAAAGGTCTTAACATTTTCAATAACAATGTGTCATTGATAGAAGAATATGACGAGAACAAATATATCACAGTTGTTATGATGACCATCAGTCTTTTAAAATTCCATGCAAGAGAACTTTGTGTAACTCAAGAATACAGAGGTGGGATTTGAAAATTGAAAAAAATGGCCTGACACATTTTGCTATAATTACATGTAACGACTAAACCTGACTTTTAACTTAAAATCTTAAACTATAATCTTTCTATGTATTGCAAAATAGCGAAACACGTTTACATTCGGATTTTATGTTAAACAATCCGAAATTACTGTATTATCTTCGATCCCAAAATGCCATGTATATTGTTAAAATCATCTCGGTGTGCGATGGGCAAACTTCAAAACGGTGTTCCTTGGACTAGATAAATGAAGAAACGACGAAATACACATCTACACGTTGCTTTCGACGACGTCTTAGGGATATTAAAAACATAGGGCCTTATTGAAGATTTAGCGAACTATCACTTAACCTCGAACGATAAATCCGTAGTAACAAATGAGTTATGAACGTTTGGAAACAACAGCAACAGAATATCAATCAGATTGTATTAAGGTTAATACAAAAACAGAGTGTTGATAATTTGTAGACAAAGTGAGGTTAGTAGGTTAATCGTGCAAGGACAGGTATCAAAGTAATCAAGAATTATAAGGCTGGATGACGATTTTTTTCCTGGTTTTATAAAAGGAAAGAAATTGCGAAGCTACCATCGGAAGCAGTGATAAATCAAGAACCAGGAAATCATGATGTCGAGAAGCCAAGATCTACTTCGCAGAGTCAAAATTCTCAAACAGACTGACACCCAGAACATGAAAACCATCGGGGGCCAAACAAAACAGCACATCAGAAAAGCTATGGACCTCAACTATTGCAAGGTAAAGATAAAGCAAAACATTACACACATATACACACTGGATTGTTAAAGTCATGCGCAGTGCCGGAAACGACATGCCGCTTCTTCTAATTACACATAACTCACCACTCGAGTCTTGAACCTGCAGTCGGAATTGAACACTTCAAAATTCACAGGCATTTCCATTTGGAAAGAATCAGCAGATTGCCATCAAAATGAACACATTAAACAAGTTCCGTGATATTCGACAAAAAAAATGACAGTTTAATTGTCTATGGAATGGCTAATAGTATCAGAAAGAACACCGTTGTAAAGTGACTTAAATTACAAGCAAACGACGTAAACAGCGAACAGGTTCACGGGGCAAATTAAATGTAAAAACATTAACAGAACAGGTAAACAAATGAAAGCAGAGACGTTCAGACACAATACAAATGTGACAGCATACAATTCAATATTGATATGTTTGCATGTAAATGCGTGTTAACTATGTTTAAGCTTTCAAATATCTTAATTTGGATATGTATTAACGATGACTCTAGCTCATTTTAATATAGTTTCTATTCAGATATCCATTAATACAATTTAAAAATGGAACCCTCAAATAGGTGTTCATTCTTTTTGAAATCTATGACACATCATTTGGCAAATTTCTTTTCCAGTATGTAAACAGGTCCCGTAAGGTTTCAGGTAATATGAATGTAGTTTATTTCAATCATTATGGCACATGTTTTTGTTTGTTACTGTTATTTTAGTATTAGGCAGTAATGGGAATCTCTGTGAGAGTTCTCGAGCTTCACATTACTGCTCCTTTTTACTTTGACAATTCGTATAGAATAGATGCAGCCGCTTCTGCCACAATGCTTCAAGCGCATGTAATTGTAACATAGCGTTTAAGCACGTTCGCATGCAAACAGAAACGTACGAAACGTAATAAAGGCTTACACAGAATTCTCATTCACGTTCATCCGCACTTACTCAATACAGTACACTATTGCATATAAACTAGTCCCCACGTTTTAAACTCTAAAAAGTACTTAAACGAAGTGTTTTTAGAAAAATAATTCCAGACTTCTTTTAGAACTGGATATTAGGAATAAATAAACAATGTGATATATGATCTAAATGGCTTGAGTTATAAAAAAGATCTCTTAACTAGTTCCATTTTTCAAGATTCAAAACGAATCGATTCTTTATAAAAGCTTTCTGTTCCTCTAACTTCATACGTTGTTTTAAATTTGGTATACAATTGTAAAATGTTGGTATGTTATCATGGTTTGCTTCATGAACCAAAGCAGCGTTTAAAGGCAGGATAAGGTTTATAGTCCAACCATATAGTGTTATAATCGTGCCATTTGTGGGAAAAGCACGAAATTTGGCAGAAAGTAAGATATAGATGTAAATATCTCAAAAATGAAAGGAACCAGTTTTTTTTTATCAAAATAGCCGAAATATAACAGATGGCCACCATATATATATAGAAAATTTGTCTTACAGAAAATAGGGAAATACATCCCAGAGTCAATTTTCTTTAACAAATATATGAAAAAACTTTGTTATTTTTATTAATATTGTTTAGATTTATATTTTGAAATATATTTCAGCCATTAAACATTTTTTCTGCATCCAATCGATACTGAGTTGCTCCTCTTTGCTACAGTTACGCCATTTGTAGCAAACAACATGGTCTGTTTGCATAGAGATATGGTGTTGTTGCATGCAAAAAAAAATAACTGACTTTTCTTTGTATGAAAGGGGAATTATTCTGCTAAATTACAGGTCAGCGTTATGAGTCTTTCTCAGAGACCACAAATGATGATACAAAAGACATGCGTGAAGTTTAAAATTGCATGTCAGAGTTATAGAACTAGTAATTTATCTTACATTGTGACCCGAAACACATGTAAAGTTTTCTTATGAAAAACCTATAATTAAAACCAAGCTAAAAGCGATATTTTTGATACAATAATTTTTGTCCATTGATACAAAAAATGAAGCAGGAGTTATAAAATCAATGCAGCGGGGCCAGAGAAACTAAACATTTATTTTTAGCCTAAACTGCTGGTTATTGTTACTGGTTACCTTACAGCAGTTTATCAGGCAATGTTTAAACAAGTTGAGACTTGGCAAACACAATATTAGTGACAAGAGAATGCCATTTGCAAAATGGCACTCAATATGAAAGCAATGTAAACTGCTTGTAAAAAAAGACCACACACACTGATTGATCGATGTAAAATGGAAAATAAATCTGACAGATACTTCATGTAATTGCTTTGTCAACTTTGGGAAAGCTGTTATTGGGCACGTCCACCCTTAAATATATATACATAGGTCATAGTTCATCAATCTTGGGTGGTTTATGCTTGTTAAATCCATTTTCGTTTCGAAAATAACAGGAAAATGTACTTGACTGTGACTGCTTGTACATCATCATAAATTATGATGACTTAGAATGCGTATTTGTTTATATTTAATGTAGATCATCTGTACAGTACAAGGATGGTCAATTAATGTTGTACAATAAATCTTTTTTTTGCCGTAATGCCTAGCAAATCCATACTTCATCTTGATTATCAATCAGCGTTTTCTAGGTAATTTGGTATATAGCATTATATTAAAATCCAATTTATTTTTCAGGAAGCTACTAACATTATACTCTCGCCAAAAACTAACACCATGTCGAAACATTTTAAACTTATTGAAAATGAACTATGCAAAAGATTGAAGTTTCGCAACCAGTGCCTATAAATGAAATTGATTCGGACAAATGTGTATTATGCCAGGAATTCACAGAAGATCCATTGCAGTGTCCTGCAACTTCAAGGAAAACAAAAGCTAATAAAGAACAATACTACAGGTCATTGGAAGATGATATCAGAAATTACTCTAAATTAAATGATGTTCCATTACATAATAGATTTGTTCAGTTAGAGGAGGATGGATGTGTTAACAGATGTGTCCCGCCAGTTGGTGTTACAGATAAACAACACAATAGTCCTGCTAGTTCTGACAGTCTGACAAGGTTTGCCTGCGAAAATATCCCAACTGCTATTCGAAGTAAAGGGCCTGACTTGCGACATCATGAACAGGTAAAGGATGTACAGTCTACATTTAGACAGCAGGCATCGAACCTGGTTGCCACAAGGCAGGATACGGATAATCCTTTTAAAGAACAATCTGAAGATCTTCTCACTCTAACACTAACCTATTATTCTATTTATCTCACTTTTTATTCAGTAAACCTTTTCATTTAAACAAAATTAGTTTAACTGGATAAAGTCGCTGGATGTATGACGTCATTTTGTCAAAACAATGACGTCATTTCATGCCGTGGTTTATTGCAGAAATTTAATCAAGGGGGCTTTAATCAACTGAATTCGCTGTAAAAATGGGATAAAAGCAATTACCACACATATACTTTTGGTTTATTCAGTGAATATGTAAATTGTATGAGTTTACCTTTCTAAGTACAGTTGAAATACCAGAGGAATCAGATGCGGCTGAACAGGCCAATTTCCGAGTATCCGTTATATTGTATGATCGTTATCCCTCATGTGAGTATATATAACATTCATATTTTAAATTCTATTATAGTTTTGATTGCTTGTCATATGAGCAACTATTTTACCACAGGCTTGACATTGTAATTGTCATCCAGCTCAAATTTTGTTTTGGAAAATCTCCAAAACCTTAGATTAGGTTATTTGATAATATTATGGCTGCATGTAATATCTGGTTTTGTAAGTTGCCTAATTGTTGATGGCGATTTAAGTGGAAACATTAATGCGGATGTGGTTAATTTTCCACATCGACTGATGTATCGCACCGGACTGGTATTACTTGAATAAAAATGTAATATATCGAAGCGTATCTTGCAACGGAGTGATGAACAAATTGTTAACTAAAGATAAACAGGGAACATATGATACAATGAAGCAAAGCTGACTCACAAATATTAAGTAAAGCACATTCTACTCCAGTCACTTGATACATTTGAAGTAAAGAATACAATTAATTTGACATTTTCGTGACATAATCTTTATTTTTAGTCTGCCGTCCCTTCATAAATGTCTATCTATGAAAGCATAATATTATAAAGTTCTAATTCAACTTTCTTTACATGTCTTGATTATCATTATTTCTTAAAGCATGCCATGATACTAAATTCTTTGGTGAAATGCAGTTATAACGCAAAGGAATTCAACTAGTTAGGTATTGATTTCATGTTTGACGGTCGTAAAAAACCAACATTCATACCTTGCGATATAAGAAACGAATATAAAGCAGATGTTTAATTTATCAAACCTGCTTTATCATAAACGTGTGGATATCAATTTAATATGAATGATATCAGCCGATAGATCGGATTGTTAAAAATATCAATATTACCCATTCTAATATGTATTTGAATTAAATCAGCACTTTAACACGGTGTATTTATCGATTTAAAAAACTACTTTATCTTAATTTGGGTGTAATAGATTCCAAAACACAAAACAGTATTTTCAGATTTTGTTTTTATAACAAACGATATATGAATGGTGTTGATACATGCGTTGTAGTCTAAAGGACTTGTGTATGTTTATTTATTAATATTAGTACATTGATAGATGAATGCTATGTACGTACGCTACCACACATGGCCATACTTGATACATGAATGCGTATGTACGCTCTGCATGATGATGATGATGGTGGTGGTGGTGGTGGTGGTGGTGGTAGTTGTGGTGGTGGTGGTGGTGGTGGTGGTGGTGGTGGTGGTGGTGGTGGTGGTGGTGGTGGTGGTGGTGGTGGTGGTGGTGGTGGTGGTGGTGGTGGTGGTGGTGGTGGTGGTGGTGGTGGTGGTGGTGGTGGTGGTGGTGGTGGTGGTGGTGGTGGTGGTGGTGGTGGTGGTGGTGGTGGTGGTGGTGGTGGTGGTGGTGGTGGTGGTGGTGGTGGTGGTGGTGGTGGTGGTGGTGGTGGTGGTGGTGGTGGTGGTGGTGGTGGTGGTGGTGGTGGTGGTGGTGGTGGTGGTGGTGGTGGTGGTGGTGGTGGTGGTGGTGGTGGTGGTGGTGGTGGTGGTGGTGGTGGTGGTGGTGGTGGTGGTGGTGGTGGTGGTGGTGGTGGTGGTGGTGGTGGTGGTGGTGGTGGTGGTGGTGGTGGTGGTGGTGGTGGTGGTGGTGGTGGTGGTGGTGGTGGTGGTGGTGGTGGTGGTGGTGGTGGTGGTGGTGGTGGTGGTGGTGGTGGTGGTGGTGGTGGTGATGGTGGTGGTGGTGGTAGTGGTGCTGGTGGTGCTGGTGCTGGTGCTGGTGGCGGCGACGGCGGCGGTGGTGTAGTGGAAGAAGTACTAGTTGTAACAGTTTTTTGTGTGTATTTTGACACTTTTCTTATTTGTTAAGATGTTAGATAATAAGTAGAAGACGAATTTAAAAACAACAAAAAACACGAAGATGAGTAAACGGCGAAGATGATGAACGATTGAACCATAATTTAGTACCATGGTGCGTATAAAGTTTTGTTTTTTTAATTTATTCATATATAATTAAAATAAAACTTACCAAGTTAAAATATCCTATACATATTCCCGTACAGAACATGTAGGTAAGCACGTTTCCTTGTGTTTATCGCACACACGATAAAGGGATCAATGTCCAGGTAACTAAGGAAACAACGTGGTACGACAAAATAATCACATGGTGTGATCATTGAATCATGGACTATGTTTAACATACCCATTCACGACAAACGTGACAGTGTCTTGATAACTATTAATTATTTCTAAACCCATGCCAAGATATCCAATCGCAATTATTTGGTGAAATGCTGTTATAACCCAAACGAATTAAATTTGTTAGGTATCGATTTCATGTTTAACTACTAACAATCACAGCTTGCGATATAAGAAACGAATAGAAAGCATATGTTGATTTCATCGAAACTGCTTTACCATAAACGCGTGGAATTTAATTACGCACGACAAATAAAATCCGATAGATCGGATTGTTTAACATAATAATATAACCCATTGTAATGTGTATTTTACATTTATCAGCACGTTTAAACTATGTATTTATCGAATTTGAACACTACATTACCTGCATTTGGTTTGAATAGAGTTCAAAAACACACAACAGTATTTAAAGATTAATTAGTATGACACAAGACATGTAAATGGTGTTGATGCGTGTGTTGTAGTCAAATGACGTGTTTATGTTCGTTTATTTTTATAAGCACATTGATAGATGTACGCTATGTACGTACGCTACTATACATGACCATACTCGATTCATAAATGCGTATGTACGCTCTGCATGACACTCATATAAAGTGAAACTTCAGCTGCACCAGCAGAATAGAAAAACTTTATTTTACCATGCTGTACTCTATTTGTGGCTATGAACCAATCCCAAACAGTGAGACACAAAACACATGCACTAGACACGACACACATATACATAATAAACGCATAAATATTACCAAAACTGATGTCCCCGCTTTGGAACGGTCAATGGAAAAGCACTGTGGGTTTGCACCAGTTTTAAAAAGCTCCCATCCTCACACTTTACCCGGAGTTATTCAGTAAACATATAAGTGTAGAAAAAAATAAACTAATTGTTTGACAATTCAAATTAAATAGTAATTAAAGTGCATACATTTCAATTTAATAACTATTTAACTAGTCAATGGTTATATACAGACCAGAGCACAGAAACGGTTACTTTCTGAGCCACAGTGAAATAAAACCGAAACAAGTATTAATTATATCGCATATTTCTTAAAACGCTTAAGGGACAAATCATGTATGTGTTACAACATTACCAGTTATATTATTTCAAATAAGGACAATTATAACAGCCAGTTAAAACAAAAAACTTAAATTCTACTAAAACAGAGATTAACATTTTAAACGCATTGAAACCAGAAATATACGCTTCATATGACCTACATGCATCAGTAAGAATAAACATATTCAATTATATTACAATACC
The DNA here is from genome assembly GCA_007657795.1 of Dreissena rostriformis. NCBI lineage: Eukaryota > Metazoa > Mollusca > Bivalvia > Myida > Dreissenidae > Dreissena > Dreissena rostriformis. The sequence continues at coordinate 41,909 of VMBQ01007843.1, forward strand.
GATATATGTTACATGTAAATAAAGTGTTCATACACAAGGCAAGAGTTAAAAAAGAGTCATGTTCGATTGTGTTTGTTTTATGTTGTTTTATGTCGAGATTTAAACGCAACGACCGCTTATTCTCGGACATTCAACTCTTCATAGCTATTTAAGGGGTGTTGCGGCAGTTTTGCTGATTTTTTTCCATCTTATAACTTTTGCTAAAAATTTATATTCAAGTACTACATACAAATACTATATGAAAAANCAATTAAATATCTATTGACTAAGTGTGAAGTTTGGAACTCCATAAAAACAGTTTAACCTCTCACCACTTTTATGTTTTGCATTGATTATTTCCAATGCGTTCATTTAGTTTTATTATTGTGCGTGTTTTTATTTTGTTTGGTTATTGCGTACTAATGTGGTATGGCTAATGAATGTTTGCTTTGTCACACTGTTTAGCATATAAAAGGACCACATGCTATAATAAGGTTTCTTTCCTGCTGGTTCACCATAAACAAATTTCAACCGTGAAAATATATTCAATGAACAATGTTAATATAGAGTATTGTAAATGTAATATAAGACACCTGAATTCAAATCTTAAATCGGACGAATACAATAGATTGAAAAGGCTTTCTGGCGATACTCCAACAAAACAAAAAGGGTTGGACACTTTACAAGATGCATTTATTTTCTAAAGCGTACAAAATAGTTTTAATGACGAACGAGTCAGATCATTTTTATATTATCATAACTATTCTACTATTTCAATAACAAAGACGGGTTTTTTTTTAAATATATAATAAATAGATAAAAAATGTCCAAAAAAGTAAACTCATTAACAAAACATCATGTCTTTATGCATTGTAGTGTGTTGTGTAATTCCCTTCACTATGTACATCTAGTTCATAATTATAATCATGTCGAGATAAATAACATAATCAAATAGAATATAACGTCTGTGAAGACATGATGGATTCTAAAATGCACATAATGCACTACGTCTGTTATTCATTTATTCATTAAAATCTGATCGTAAGTGCATGTATTTAAAGCTCATGTGCAATGTATTTATATCTTTTCTATCGGTTTTTCATTATTTAGAACTTAATTTTGAAAATATGACTTTGGTAGCCTAGCATTTACTGTTAATTTTTCCTATACAGATATTATGTGGGCTGTATTTTATTAATCTTGGGGTAAATTCGACGTATTTCAATTGAGGATATTGTACAAAATATCTGCTTTGCTTAATTTTAGTTTGAAAACGAGATCTCAGAATTAAAGTTCAAACGTACCAGATAAAAACACCACACCCCAAAATGTATTTATTTTGCATAAAAGATATGTCACAAATATTCGCATTTGTTTTTCAGATGTGCTTTATATTTTTTGTGACACGATGGTTTGTTCATTTATACAATTTGAATAGCTTCAACTATTTTAAGTGAAAGGCTAAGAACACAGGTATTTATATTTATGTACGAATTATTTTATTATAGGAAATAACAAAGAATAAAATATTCTGTAAACAACTTAAACAGTCAAATAATTCCAGTCTGCTGAACTTTTTTACCTTTTTAGTAAGCAGTACCTTATTGCTCGTTCCTATCTCTTTGTGCACTAAAGTACGAAGTCTGCTGATTATGATAAATGCGTTTGCGCTATTGTCCGAAATGTGATGAAATCGTCATCTTCCCAAACAGTATGAAAACAATAAATTTGCACATAGCTCCAATGGAATTGGCACTGCATGTTTCAAATACAGATTGTATTATCACAATATACAGTAATCCACCTCACAACGTAACACCTCACAGTATCTCATATCTTAACGTTTTTACTAATGACATTATATTCGAAAAAAGGCTTTTGTATATATAAATACGTTAAGCTTCGCATAAATTTAAGCAATTAGTTAAATTGATCGCGTCTATAGGAAACCTCATACGTGTGGGCTATTTTAAAGTAGTTTGGTATCCCGCCTTTACAATTCTGTAGTTTGTACTATTTATAGAGTAACAGGTAGTTGACTTAATGATATATATTTATATATATATATATGATAATACTAATTTGGAATTCGTTATACCCTTACTATTTGTTTAATCCTACCCTGTCCAACCGATTTTAAAAATTGAACTGAACACTTACAGGTAAACTGTGTAACAGAAGATAAATTTCATCATAACTAACATCGAATGTGCAGAAAATGTGTTTCTATGGCCAATTAAATTGTAAGGGTACAGCCCAAGACTACTCAACATTGTTAAAAAAAAGAAATACATGTAACATCTATATATTATATGTAACAATCTATTAGTAATCTGCTAAAATGAAACCGTAATTTGTAACAGTGAAGTTCAAAAGCGTAAATATGTTCAAAGGGTTACTGGTAATAAGCAAAACAAATTATAGTAAAAAATATCGATATACTTTATCATTATCATTTGAAAGCAGCAATGATTTGGTTTTTTCAAAATACTCACCGATCAATGAATCCGTCCTGTTTGTTCAATGCCCCTTACAGAAGAAAAACTCTCCATTATTTCAAACAAGGTGTTACATTGTTTGGCCACTAGACACAATACCTTTAATTGTATATATCCGTCGATTTAATATTATAATCGCTGTTGGATGCAAATGAAATGTAATGTGTGTAAATTGAGCTATCGTACATGTTGTGAACGACACAATAGTGGCAAACGTGCGTAGATAACGAGTATGCTGATACCAAAGGGCCCTATGTGTGTGACACACACAATGGCTGCAGTTATATCTTATTGTGACGAATATGTCAA
>VMBQ01007844.1:0-29105 GCA_007657795.1 Dreissena rostriformis
CAGTGAGACATCAGACCGCACCAGGGTGTACCTTTATATGCCATCTTGACGCTTAATTATTTTTGTCACTCCTATACTAAGTAGGTAAAACTACTACTAATAAGACTTAATATGTTTTATAAAATATCAAATACTTTTTTGGTCTTCACTTAGGTGACCATTCTGAGGTTTTACGGGCACCATTATGAACTACATGGCTTCAGCCTCACAAACACTGTTTTGTTTAAACCTATTTACTTTAGCTCAATCTCATTGAAAGCCTCAGGCTTATTGAAACCCTCTCGAGTCCATTTCCTGGGTAGAACCAGTACTTGGTGTCTTTCAGGGAAATATAAAGAAAGCTCCCACAGTGGGGATCGTACCCATAACTTCTTGGTCGCTAGGCGGAAACCATATCCACAACGCCATGGCGACCTGTTTTTGCACTGACAGTAGAAGCAAGAGCCAACCCATGCTTGATTCATTATCAAGAATAGGGTACAGTCTCACATTCCAGGAGTGTGACTTTAAGAAATGATACCTTGTTTTTAAAAGACGCTAATAATTATTAAGATCTGGTGATAATATATTGGAGTCCTGGACATAGAAATGTGTCTGCGTTTCTGCGTCTCACTATCTTAAATAAGGACAATTTCCAGCCTTTAGAAAGATTGTAAAGATTTGATAAACATGATATGCAATTCAAAGTGATTTGTTCTTTTTCTGTGTCTCCTNTTACTTTATATCACTATACATATCTCAACTGAACCAATATGTACCGATTGTTCAATAAATGTCAACGGAACTGGACCATCTTTACTACATAGACATCATAATTATATATTATCTCCCTTAAATCCTTGTAACTAATGCATCGTTTATGTTCTGAGCCCTACAATACTATAGTATCAGGTATTTTCATTGGTGCTAACGATACATCACAGTTGCTGTTCTTTATTTTTGCTCTTTTCTTTGGATTTTTTACCTCAATATTTAAAAATATAAATGCTCAATATGGAATAAATTCTTTTCCATTATTTATGTTTAAAAATAGCAACGGATAATTTTAATTTATTTTATTTTATGGTGTTTTTTTTTGATTACCTGAGCAGAGATTTCTGCTTATTTTTTTTTAATTAAAATCTAAATTTAGACTTCTTTCCCTCACAAATCTTTTTAGAATAAAAATATGTAATCCTTTGATAAATAAATGATGTTTTCACAATATTGCATCATTTGGTTTTGGTCTTAATTAGCTACGGAAATGTATTGAGAAGTAGCTAATGATTAAAATCACTGTATATATTCAAGAGTACATATCTAACAGCTCAAGACTAAAGCCTGATTGGTATTCTGGGTACAACTCCTTGTTACAAACTACCACAAGTTCTCACTACTCTACTTCACATTATATTATATCCTCCACTTTCATCACAGTATAATTATATATCAATTAGGCGAGTCTAATGACTTCAATATTGCTGTGCTCTCCACACAAACTTTGAAGTTTAGCTTCCATGTTACATAAGTCTATCTGCACATCAGCTCCTGCTATAGTCATAATGGTAATTATCAAAACAATAATAAGAAGTTATATGGACCTTTCTCATAACATTATAGGTACCTATCTTTTGCAGTGTCCTATTGTAAATTCAAAAGATAAATAATACCCAATGGAAAATTGCAAGGGATAAAAATGTAGTACATTTTCATTATTTTCTTTTGTGTCTTCTGCTCATTTAAAATCTTTAATATATATATATAGGATCTGACATGAGTTGTCATATCATACCATATTTTATTAAACGAGTTCAGGAATTTTGTAAGTAAGCGAGCCTTTGGCAAGCTTACTAATGAAATTCCCGGACGAGTTTAATAAAATATGGTATGATATGACAACAAGTGTCAGATCTTTTTTATAACACGCTTTCAAACTAAAAAAATACATATTAATTGACCAAACAAATGCTGATATATCTAAAAGTTGTTTACTATCGTGACGTCATTTCATGTTGACGACATCATTTCACCAAAATAAAGCCATGCGATTTGTAAGTAATTGATTCTGTAGTCAATGAAAACGCTTAAAAATTTTGTATTACACATGTGTTAAATAAAAAAATAAGTAATGTCTGTATTACATTGAAAACAAGGTATAGCATGTGATAAATAAATTTACACTACTTTTCTCCACAAATCTTTTTAAAATAATAAATATGTATTCCTTTGATAAATAAATGATGTTTAAACAATATTGCATTTTTGGTTTTGGTTTTCAATAGATACAGAAATATATCAAGGAGTAGCTAATGATTTAAATCTCTGTCTACATTCAGAAGAACATATCTTACATCTCAAGACTAAAGCCTGATTTGTATTCTGGGTACAACTCCTTGTTACAAACTACCACAAGTTCCCTCTACTCTACTTCACAATCCTCCACTTTCATCACAGTATAATTATATATCAATTAGGAGATTCTAATGACTTCAAAATTGCTGTGCTCTCCACACAAACTTTGAAGTTTAGCTTCCATGTTACATAAGTCTATCTGCACATCAGTTCCTCGGCTCAAGTAATTATCAAAACTATGATAAGAAGTGATGTGGACCTTTACCACAGAATGGTACTGATCTCATGCAGTGTCCTATTGTAAAGTTTGCTTCTGATTTGAGATTTTATTAAATACTCTCTAATCACTCAACCTGTACCTGGCACTTCCAATATAACCAACTCATAGGCCATTTCAATAGTTGACTGACTCAGAGGGGGTAATCATGTGATAGTCAAGATGGCGACGTCCAAGCCGAGACAGATATTTTTCACCGTTTTATACCCTTTATTATTGCATTATTTTTTTAATGCCGCTCACTTTCCAGCCATATTAGCAAGAAAGGTACTAGTGTTTATTTCCTATTAATATTCGCTCTATATCTCAACTTTACTCACTGCAAAATTTCTTAGCGGGATTCTCTAATTACAGCTCCACTAAGAAAATTTGCAGCGAGTAAAGTCGAGATATAAAGCGAATTTTAATATGAAATAACGCTTTTCACTCAAAATCTTGCTGATATGGCTGGAAAGTGAGCAGCATTTAAACAATAAATACAGGTAATAACATCTCAAGACTATTTTAAGCCTGATTTGTAATATGGGTACAACTCCTTGTTACAATTAAACTTCCACAACTTGTAACTACTCTACTTCACAATCCTCCATTTTTATCGCAGTATAATTATATATCAATTAGGTGAGTCTAATGACTTCAATATTGCTGTGCTCTCCACACAAACTTTGAAGTTCAGCTTCCATGTTACATAAGTCTATCTGCACATCAGCTCCTGCTAAAGTCATTATGGTAATTATCAAAACTATGATAAGAAGTTATGTGGTCCTTTACACCACAACAAGGTGTTAAATTCCCAAATTTGACTCAAAATAAAAACAATCCTAAAATATCCCAATTTAAGGAATATTCTTTATTCTTAAGTCTAAGAATATTTTGGTGAATACAGTGCCCTGGACTTCCAATATAACCAACTAATGGGCCATTTCAATAGTTGACTGACTCAATGTTATATTGCCCAGCACAAGGAGATTGGTTTTGAACCATTCAACAAGAGAGAATGTACCAGTCTAGGATTGGTGCATTAAAAGATAAATAATAGCCAATGGACAATTGTTCATAAATAGTTAACAATTGAAAAGAAGTATAAATAATACCAACATGTATTCAATCGGAAATAATTTTGTTAATAAACATCCAAGCATCTATTTAACCTTGTCAATGGACATTGGTCATAAGCATTCAAATCTCAATATTGATATACAACATATTTAACCAGTGGCCCTCATTAATTTACTCCCATCATTCGGCATTGTCCCAGGACCCTCTCTGGCCATCAGGGGAAGGGGCCCAGGTCCCTCATGAGGGGGAATTTTTCGCGGCGTTTCCCTTTTATGGGGATTTTTTTTACTTTCTTATTACTACATTTGTACTGATTGAACTATATTCATTGCTTTTTTCATAATTAGGTATATTTGAATAGATGGACTTGAAATAAAATTTAGATTAATAATCATGAGACACTTTTTTTTTTTTTAGGGGGAGTTTTTTCCAAAAAAGGGAAAAAAGTATACTTTTTTAATGGGGGACGGGGCCGATATTCGGCCCCAAAAAATGCAGATCGAGGGCCCTGTGTCCATATTATGGAAAACGAGCAAAATCATGGACATCAATAAAATCATATGTTTCCGTCAAAGGGGATATATATAAACACTGGCATAACAATTACATCTCCCGGCGGTGGTGTACAGTTGATCAAAGTGCAAACCAAAGTCATTGGTTCGAGCTGAGCTTTTTTTCTTCTTTTTTTTTCACAATTTAACTGACGTGTTTACTGTTTATTGTAAATACTTCATGACTAATGTCAAATTAATTTAACTCTAAAATATAATATATATTTTGTTTTATTGTATTTTTCATTTTATTGTAAAGATAATAGCAGTAAAAAAATAACAAAATAAACCACTCTTATTAAATTCTAACTATAAATCAATCTCGGTATTTAACTTCACTCATATGAAATAATTTTTTATTGGTTAAACCAGGTCACCTGCTGACTGTGTATATTTCTATATTAGGGGAGTTGCTATTCATATTAGGTTTAAGTTATATATATGTAACATTAAATGACGTCTCATTATCGGTGTGAAAAATAGCAGGTGAAGCTTAGAATAAAATAAAGGCGACACTTGCCAAACCATTTTTTTATCGAGCCGAGCCTTATATAAATTACAGAACAATAATAATAACCTGTTTTTCTGTTTATTATACCGCTACGTCTCCATTAAAAAAAAAATGAATTTGACACAACGCTGCAGTATTTGCAGGAATTGAAATATTATATGACATTCAACATGTTATTAATAACGTCATGAGCACTTGATATAAATATTTATTAAGTGCAATTTTAGCTGTTTTTGTTTCTTTTTTTGCTGTCAAAAATGTACTACATCTTGGTATCAAATTGTTTGTTTTGTTGATTCTGATTCATTTATACCGAAAATGAAGACTGCATTGTTGATTCCAAGAAAAATGTTGTACCTCCCTAAATTGCTTGATATAAACACCTACTAACAAGATAGTTTTTTTTAAAAGGCACCTTTGTATCAGGTCGATATCAATGTAGCAGTATCATAAATATCTACAAGAAACTGTCGGAGACGGGTGATGCTCCCCAAAGTTGTTTTTTTGTCACAATATTGCACTATATATTCAGATAAAAGGAAGATTTGAGGGGCATAACTTTGGACAAAATAATACGATGGATGGTTTAGCAACTTAAAAATTTTAAAGGGCCATAACTCTCTAAATAAATCATCTAATCAGAACCCACTAATAACATGCGCATCTCCTTAAAGTTACAAAATTAAGCTTCATTGTATTCCAGTCAGTAGTTGGGGAGAAATAGCCCGGACAAGAATTGCACTATATGTAAAGTTTATAGAAAATTTCAAAGCGCCATAACTCTGTGAAAAAGCATCCGACCATAACCAGCTGATAATATGTACATCTCCTGTTGGTAGTGAAGCTTCCCATAAAGTTTCATTGAATTCCCGTAATAAGTTGCTGAGAAATAGCTCAGACAAGAATTGCACTATATGTACAATGGAAAATTTCAAAGGGCCATAACTCTGTGAAAAATCATCCAACCATAACCGGCTGATAATATGCACATCTCCTCTTGGTAGTGAAGCTTCCCATAAAGTTTCATTGAATTCCGGTCATTAGTTGCTGAGAAATAGCCCGAACAAAAATTGTGCACGGACGGACACACGGACGCACGGACGGACGGACAGACAGACGAAGTGGCGACTATATGCTCCCCCCAAAAATGTTTGGGGGGGAGCATAATAAATACTTATTAGAAACCATTAAAATTTTACATTTCCTAGAATGGGTTTCTGCAGTGAAATATATACTCAATTGAAAAGACAAACAACATTTAATCAAATGCACGTACAGGTTCTTTGATTATTGGTCCTCTATAAATATTGGCCCTTGACCAGTAAATAAAAAAATTAGTGTAAATATTTTGAATTAAAATGAAGACTTCTTCACATATTATCTTGTTATATAGATATGTCTTATGTAGTTTTATAAGACAAAGCAATTTATTAGTTGGTGAATTCAAAAGGTGCAAACACGCATGTCTAAAGGCCCAGTCTCACTATGATGACGGTGGAGCCCCAATGCTTGATCCGGGATCTACCGGGATGAACCGGGGCTCTTGGGGATGACCGGGATGAACTGGGGACGACAGGGGACGACCGGGGCTCCACCGGGTAAGTATTAAAATGTTTAATACCTCCGGGATGAACCAGGAGTCACCGGGCAGGACCAGCATCAACCGTCTTAGCACCGAGAACAACCGGGACGGCACCGGGAACAACCAGGATGGCACCGTAGCTCCACCGGGGCCCATACAGACCCTGGCAGAGCTACAGCAATGCCCCGGTTGTCACCGGTGGTGCCCAGTTGGAGCCCAGTTGAATGCTGGCAGAGTCCCGGTATAGCTACGGTACATCGGTAAACCGGTGTTTTGCCGGGACGCCACTGGCATTCACCGGGGCTCCGCCTGGACATTACCGGCAACAACCGCGATTAAACTGGGGCGTTGCCGTAGCTCTGCCGGGGTCTGATGCCAGTATAGCCCCGGTGAGTGCTGGCGGAGTTATGGTAGACTGGGGCTCTGCCGGGACGCTGCCGGCTTTCACCGGGGCTCCACCTGGGCATTACCGGCAAAAACCAGGGCTCTGCTGTGGCTTCACCGGTATATACCGTAGCTAGTTGGGGGTTGGCCGAGACCCTGCAGGGTTGTTCACCGGCTTCAACCAGGGCGGCACCGGGAAATAGTGTGACCGCGTTAAAAAATTTCGACGAATCATCCCGGTCCTCGCCGGTTGAACAGCGTTAGCAAACCGGGATGGACCAGGGCTCTACCGGCAATTGTGAGACTTGGGCTTAAGGGATTAACTGTCAGGAGTTTATTTTCTGCTTCAAATACCCTTAAATTGTGAGTCACTGCCCAACCTCATTAAAAAAATTGCATCCTATGGGATGCCTGATGTTTCTTCTATATTGATTCTGTATTTTTTTATGATAAACATAATATATGCAATACATGACATTATTAACATTATTTAATAATGCCTTCATTTTACCTTACTGATTCAAATATACAAAATGTTATAATAATAAGTAAGAGACAGAACAAAGTAATGGGACCCACATGTTTATAGGAGAGTTCATGAAGCCCTTGAAGTGAACCATTGTTATTGTGTTAGTCTTGTGAAGCCCAAAAATTTAAAGTTGATAGGAAAACTTTGACTAATTTAAACAAAAAACAATAACTGTTTAAACTGTGTATGATATTTGAAATCCTTTTCATTTTTTCAACTTGAAAAAGATGAAAAAGAATAAAATGGCAAGCACTGCATGGAACAAGAAGAAACGAAACACATGTTAATAAATATAAATTCAATTTTTTAAGTTAACGACTATATAAGTGTGATGTTAAACTGTGCATGGTCGTCTTACCTGAACCACCGATGGGGGGGCTGGTTGCCCGTCCAGTGGGGTCCGTACGTCTCGTTGTACATCGTGGCAGGCGGCAGTGACCTCCCCTTTCTATCCAATATCACTGTTTATTGCCCTTTAGGTTTCCACAACAGGTTTTTAATATCCACGAGTTTTCTAGTCTGAGATAACATTCTTAGAACACTTTTTTAAATACTTGCGGATGAAAAGCACTTTCGTCACAATAATTCTTTTACTTCAATTATGTGAAGTTGATTTAACATTTATAGAAACAAGCACATTTGATCGTTTATAATTTCAATACTTTATAAAGAAGGTTCTCCAAATTAAATATTCAAATATTTTTCACAAAATATTAATGCACTTTTTGCAATACTTTTCTTACATAAAATGTGTTCATTTCCACATAGCTTTCTTTCCATTGTTGTCATTCCTTCACTATATGTTTAATACAAATTCTTTTCTTCAAGGCATGAATTTGATTAGTTTAATAATAAATCTTCGTTCTCCCTTTTTTATGACGATTCGCTACTTTTGAATGCAACAGTATCAGGACCTGAAATAATATAAAATAAAAAATAATTTACATAAAATAAAATATTTAAAACAATCAAATGATTGAAAACTCAAGACAAAGAATTTAAGTAATAAAAATATGAAAATACCTACAAAACATCCAACATTTTAAAACTCAAATTCAAACTCATAATTTGGTTCAAGCTTCATCAAACTAACATATATGTATTTGGATGTAGTTTTCATCACTACAGCCACATATCAAGGAGTATATGATCATATGAAATTAACAAGTGACAGAGAAAACTCCAAACATGGCTTGCAATAAATGTTAAGAAAGTACCTGCTACTATACCAGGATATTTGAACAATGTGGACACTTATATAAAATAACATGCTTTTATATTCGCATAACAACCAGCGATTGACAGTGGAATTATTTTTAGTGCAGTTATTGTGACATCATCGAATGTTCTGGTCATTTACGGGAACAAAATCAGATTCAGGCAGTGACGGCTATGTAGTGATTCATAACCAACTTTGACTGAGTTGTTAATTTGTATTGCATTCTTGTTAACTATATTATTTTCGTAAAGCCTTTAGCTTTACATGTATAACTTAGCATATCGTTCTAGCGATTTATTGATATTGAGTGCGCTTGGATGAGGAAACATTTTCACGTATATCTATCTATAGAACAGAAAATGTAGGGCATTTCCTGATGTGAACCAGTGCAGGATTATTCGCTGAAAAAAGTACTCCTTATATGCAATACAATATATAATTGAAATAATAACATCTCTGAATATATTATAACTCGGGCTCTAAACTAATAATTTAATGTAAAGAATTTCATATTATCTTAAACTCAATATAAATTAACATTGATATATAAAGGTTACACATTTTTCTGAAGCATATTATTCACATGTTTGCATTTATATCTCACAGAGGTTGCCGTGGTGTAATGGATATGGTTTCCGCCTAGCGACTAGGAGGTCACAGGTTTGATCCCCACTGTGGGAGCATTCTTTAGATCTCCCCAAGACACCAATATCAGGTTCTAGGCCCAGTAAACGGACATGAGGGCATTTCAAATAAGGAGTAAGTACTTCAAATTAATGCAATCAAGCTAAAATAAATAGGTTTACACTATTTATATCTCATGACACTATTTACAAATGGAAAACATTTCCAAGCTTTTATATACTTTCCTATATATATTTAGGATCTGACATGAGTTGTCATATCAATACATATTTTATTAAAGGAGTTCAGGAATTTTGTTAGTAAGCGAGCCTTTGGCAAGCTTACTAACGAATTTCCTGGATGAGTTTAATAAAATATGGTATGATATGACAACGAGTGTCAGATCTTTTTTATCACGTGCTTTTAAACTAAATAAAATACATCTTAATTGACCAAACAAATGCTTATAGATCTAAAAGTTGTTTACTATTGTGACGTCATTACATGTTGACGACGACATTTCACCAAAATAAAGCCATGCAATTGGTAAGTTATTGATTCTGTAGCCAATAAAAACGCTTAAAAATGTTGTAATACACATGTGTAATATAAACAAGATATATCTTTAAAAAATATATACTGCTCTTATTGTGGTCGGTGTTTATTAACGATCAAAAGTTATATCTGTGAGATCAAAAATAGGAAATGCCTTTTTTCTGCGCAGTTCTTATCTGCATCACACGCAAATAAATTACGGGGTGTTGCGCCAGATTTCATGGCTTATTTCGCTTTATTAGATATTATTACTAAGATATCTATATTTACAGAATAGAAAAACACGAGAAGCATGACAACAAGAAACCGTCAGAGACGGGTGATGCTCCTCAAAGTTTTTTTTTCCACAATATTGCACTATATATTCAGATAAAAGGAAAAGTCTAGAGGGGCATAACTTTGGACAAAATAATACGATGGATGGTTTAGCAACTTAAAAATTTCAAAGGGCTATAACTCTCTTAATAAATCATCTTACCAGAACGCACTAATAACATGCGCATCTCCTCAAGGTAGTTAAGCTTCCCATAAAGCTTCATTGAATTCCAGTCAGTTTTTGGGGAGAAATAGCCCAGACAAGAATTGCACTATATGTACAGTTTATAGAAAATTTCAAAGGGCCATAACTCTGTGAAAAATCATCCGACCATAACCGGCTGATAATATGCACATCTCCTCTTGGTAGTGAAGCTTCCCATAAAGTTTCATTGAATTCCCATAATAAGTTGCTGAGAAATAGCTCGGACAAGAATTGCACTATATGTACAATGGAAAATTTCAAAGGGCCATAACTCTGTGAAAAATCATCCGACCAGAACCGGCTGATAATATGCACATCTCCTCTTGGTAGTGAAGCTTCCCATAAACTTTCATTGAATTCTGGTCATTTATAGTTGCTGAGAAATAGCCTGGACAAGAATTGCACTACATGTACAGTTTATGGAAAATTTCAAAGGGCCAAAACTCTGTGAAAAATCATCTGACCAGAACTGGCTGATAATATGCATATCTCCTCTTGGTAGTGAAGCTTCCCATAAAGTTTCATTGAATTCCGGTCATTAGTTGCTGAGGAATAGCCCGGACAAGAAATAACTCTGTGAAAAATCATCTGAACTCGGTGATAATATGAAGATCTCCTCTTGGTAGTGAAGCTTCCCATAAAGTTTCATTAAATTCCGGTCATTAGTTGCTGAGAAATAGCCCGGACAAAAATCCGGACAGAAGCACGGACAGACTAAGAGGCGACTATATGCCCCCCCAAAAAAATTTGGGGAGAGCATAATAAATGAAAGCATATAGGTCAGCCGGCAACACTTGAATCTTATTTGATTCCATTCTAAAAAACATTGTGAATCATCGTGGTCATGCTTAAAAATTGGTCTAAATGGATGAATGTTTCTAATTAAATTATTCAAAATTAGTCCTTATCATGCAATTGTTTAAAACCCATTAAAAATCTGTAATTGACATACCATTATAATATCGCCGAATATTTATTTAGTATCTTTCTGATCAAAATAAACTTCAAGTGCACATAGTTTACGCGATAGCGTTTATATAACGATTTCTGTAACTGACCGCAAACTGACCTTGATACCTTTCGGGTTGGAATGCAATGCATTAAAGTGAGGAAACAATTCCACTGCTGGAACGACCGCTTGAAGAAGCTTTAAATATTTACGTGTTTAACGATCAATTTCGATAACAATTTTAAATATTTTTGTCAAAGCGTATATAAGTTACTGAACAACAATACTTATAGGATCTAAAATTTATGAATGCACAGAATGCAATATCGTAGTAATTACCAAATATGAGAACACAGTCTTTAAGTACAAACGCTCTGGCGCTGAATTTTCTTCTAAATATAAAGGGGCACACATTCAGTATTGATGTCGAGAATTAAGTGTGAAACTGCTCTATCTCTCAAACCTTATCATTAGAGATACAATTGTTTCATGCTGAATAGGCAGTTAACATCGTTGCTAAACGAAGTGAAGTATCCCTTTTCATACCCAATACTTCCCAAAAATAGAAAGTTGATGGAATAACATATAAATGTTAATGTGAAATTTGTTTGTAGATTGCACATTTTCTACTGCGAAAAGTTTCAGGCCCACCGGAAATTTTATATTCAAATTGATTGGTCGCTTACAAAGGTCAGGCTGAGGTGAAAAGCTGGCGTATACAGCTAACGCCGAAAAAATACGTAATGTCTGTACTACATTGAAAACAAGGTATAGCATGTGATAAAATGCTATAATTTCCTATCAAATGTCTAAAATAAACATTCAACAATTGAAATTAAACATATATTTTGTATTCGCATCCAGTGGGCGGTCTAAGGAGATGTTTTTAGAGGAAAATGTCATTTGAAGACCGTTTACATTGTTGCACTAGTAAAGCACCCAAAATAACATCAATATGAAACAAAACTCAGAAGCATGTTGTTTGTATTCACATGGAATGGGTGGTAAAAAATGCTGGTTTCATAAGGAAAGGTAATTTGAAGACCATTTAGCATCTTTCAGAGACCTATATTGTTGCACTAGTAAAGCACCTTATAACTCACCCCACCTGGGTCAACACAGAGTTGCACAAAACTATGAAGTACGATGTAATTACATTCACCTTTGCCTCATAATGATTTCAATTTAGTCTTAATGTATTGCTCTGAAGGGTAATAAATCAAAACTAAAATCCCTTATAAGACACAATTCAAATAGTGTATTAAGACACACTCCTGACTACTCTGTGCTTTTGCGCTAAGCATCAATTAACACAAATTAAGTTAATTCTATTGAAAATACATTTATGATTTTGGAGCAGTATTTCACCATCAAAAATTAATTATTTGCAATATTTCCAATAGAAATACCCAGTTTTATTTATGGAAATAAATTTCTAAACTGTTTCAATGATCCAAAGCTTGCAGACACAATTCTTAAAAAAAAAGAAAAAGGAACAGAATACCAAACAGGTAAAATTACTTATTCTACATTATGTTACATTAACACTTCAAAGCTATAACTGCTTGAATATTGATTGAAAAATGGCTCAAAAGAATTTTAAGGATGGAAGAAAACAGTATTTAATTGGAATTGTTATTGAAATTGGACTCAACTTAATTTAGTGTACATAATAGACAATTCGACAACTGTCAATCATATTTAAATAATTAGAAAATAGTACCCAACCATAGCTTGTAGATATAACATGTTAGAGGTAGGGGTTAAACCATTTTATTCAAATGAACATTGACAGTTTTGTTTGTGATTTTAAAATGAGCGTGTGGTGAAGTTTGTGAATTTTTATCAACAGAAATTAATCCCTTTAACAATAGCTGGGTGTAGTGGAAACCTTTGATGGGAAATTCCCAATTCATCTTTTAATTATATATTCCAGT
Organism: Dreissena rostriformis; assembly: GCA_007657795.1. Taxonomy (NCBI): domain Eukaryota; kingdom Metazoa; phylum Mollusca; class Bivalvia; order Myida; family Dreissenidae; genus Dreissena; species Dreissena rostriformis. Next base: position 13,029 of record VMBQ01007844.1, read on the forward strand.
TACTGACAACTTCTACTAAATGATATATTTTACATATAATAAGTGCATATTTTATACATTATCAAATTATTTAATACTAAACCCTTAAAAAAAAAACATGACAAAAATAGCATGTGCATTAACAAAGTGTTAAAATGTTAACTTATTAATCAATATAATGCAAAAAATACACAGCCTTTCATTTTAATCACAGTTTATTTCAAGTTATTCAATATCAGGTAATACAGTGCAATCCCTCAAAACCGAACTTGTTTTAAATGGAAATCCTCTGAAAAAGATGCCCAAGTCCAGTTTTTTTCCTATTATGTTTAATGTGTGAAATCTGTCAATATACTGGACTCAATGAATTCTGGATACCGAACAGATGTACCAACCGATTTCTGTGTTTCTTGTTGTATCAGTCACTGTAGATTAAATCATGTCCAAATGTATTAATTTTGTGTTAGCTAAATACAACACAAGGTATGTGCATTTAAAAGAAATATCACTTAACAATTATATAAATTGAATATAAAAAAAAAATGGGTAAAATACATACAATTATTATAAATCATACACAGTTAATGTGCTAAAACTAATAAAAATACCACTTATAATACTGTTAATCATTTGTAGTGTAAATTATCATGTGTGACTGTTTACCAGGACACTATAAACTTGATTTAAATTAATTTTAATAAAAATTCACATGCTTTGTGAACATTTATTTTTTTATTAACTCTTTTCTTGCCATTAGTTTTTTTTTATATTTCATGACTGTTCAAAATCAAATAAGTGTACTTTATATTTAACAAAACAATAATGTGCAATTTTACAGTCATATTAACATATCTTATTACTTTTATTTACCTCATGACATTTATTTCATATAAATCAAACTTTTATGAAGGTAAAATTAGTACAGATCGTGAAAATTAATAAAACATGTCACTTGTTCCCAAACTAATGGGTTACAACGAAAATACACTAATGATAAGAGAACGACATATGAAGCATGCAAACACACACAAGCAGAGTATACATGAAACAATGTGTATTCATAATCATATTGTAAGTATCCTATACCTTATTAATATAAGAACTAATTCAAGCATGAGTTGTACTTCCACAGTTTACAAGCGACAAGGCAATTGATCTGACAAAAAATGTTAGATTATGAGTTCTTAAATAAAATGACAGTAATAATTTGTTGGTGTTAATATACTTATTGAGTCTTATTTATAAATAGAAAGACATTTAGTATCATATTAATTGTATCAAAAATAGTTGTCCTTTTAAAATAAACAAATCACTGAATGTGGAAATAATTAATTCCGCTGAATAAGAATTTATAATCACTTACAATTTATATATAATCCTTGTTTGATTGTAATCCATATATTTAGTACTTCCACAATAATTAGAAAACAATGATCACAAAGTATATCCACCATTTATATGTGTCACTGCCCAGAGCATGTTTGAAGTTTTATACACATGCATATGCACATATCTCACACATACCACTGCAAATTACATATGATCATCATACCTAACCATACACAAAGGTACATATGCACATATAATACACCAATGAACAATAACTTCCATACAACACTTGCACAAACGCACGCACATACACACACACAAACACGCACTATTGTTACAAGCCCGGTGAATTCCTTTTTATTAGTGTATTCTTTACAGTCCTCCATTATAAATAACAGAAAAATGACAATATAAAAAAAGATTTAAAAAATACGAAATGTTACAATCTGAATAGACATTTAACACTTACATCAACCCTAAATTATTCCGCAAAAATTTCGACAAAAACTTTCAAAACAAAAAACCTTGTTACTACCTGGAAGATATGTTGTGTTTTATTAACTATGAATGCTTTCAGAATTATTGTTAAATTGCCTGCTTTAAAATAAAGAAATACTTAGCTAAAATCGTATTTAAAGATACAGAATATATAGTATTGCATATTTATATACAAAGATTGATGAAATAAAAACTACACTTCAATATCAAAATTTCATTTTATAAAATCACAGACATTAACACTGTCAGTAAAAATCATTGGCAGCAATTTCAACACATAATAATAAAATATAAGTAAAAACTAATTTTAATTAAAAAAAAAAAACTTCCCAGAAGAAAAAAATGCTCACAACAACGCAAAGAAAGAACAGAATCACCTTTCAGAATCACAAGTTACCTAAGAAAAGTTGAAAATGATAATTTTCAGAGAAGAAGTAATTCAGTAAACCCCCTGCCATAGCTTACGTAGCAACAAGTCTCTCTAATCATTCCCTGTGCATTGTGAGATATGACGGTGTGAGCTGTACACTCACAACATGAGGTGGAGGGGAGAAATGCGTGACTGACAGTCACTGTTGATAATATCAATTACCTTAAAACATAAATATGCCCGAGGGCTGGTAATTGCTTTCTGCATGGCTCTGTGCAGACTGCCATAATGCCACGGGGCCGCCCCGCCATTATGTAACAACCCGGCACTGTCCTAGGCAGCAAGGTTTTGTTCAGCCTTTTTAAAAAGGGCAAAAACATCTCCCGTTTGGGCACAGGCCTTTTTCTGGCGTATCTCAAGTCCGTAAACAGACCCATTCCCCCTAGTAAAAGTGTAAAAACAATCCCCAATTCATTTTTTTCCCCAAATTCCAAACAAAGAGTGTCTAATGATTATTATATCTCAATTTTATTTCAATAACATCTAACAAAGTATATAACTATAATTTATATGATTTTGTTCTTCTAATTAAAATTATTATAAAGAGTTACCAGTATATTAAATATGCCCAAGGGCTGGTAATTGCTGTCTGCATGGCTCTGTGCAGACTGTCAATGCCTCAGGGCCGCCCTGCCCCGCCATACAGCCCGCCACTGTCCCAGCTAGGCAGCAAGGTTTGTTTTCTTCAGCCTTTTGTGAAGAAGCAAAAACATAGATAGCTGAAATATTGTTAGTTTATATAACACCTTATAATTATTCAATGCATGTTAATATGAAATAGAGTAGTAGTGAAATGTCATGCACTGAGCTGGCACTGTCCTAGGCAGCAAAGTTTTTTCAGCCTTTTGCAAAGAAGCAGTAACAACAGTATTCCAGTTTGGGTATTTACTTGGACGTTCTGGGATATCAGAAATATTGGTAATTTAACACCTTATAATTACTCAATGAAAGTTAGTATGAAATAGAGTAGTATTGAAATGTCACGCATCTGGAGAGAAAGGGACAAATTATAATTTCATAAGAAATTATTAAAGTCACTTGTTGCAAAATATAAAATATTTATATCTGAAAATATAATACCTCAATTTCCATTGTTAAATACCATACATCCATTCCAGCATAATTTCAATTTACCATGACTAGAGAATGTAATGCCTTATCCCCATCGGGCTATAATTTTTTCATATTTACCACATGCGTTGGCCTAAAAATAGTAACACAGGATTTCAGAAAAATACAGTTCGACCTTATAATCAGTCTGTGCTTATTGTATGTATATAAAAATCAGTGTTGATAATCATATGATTTCCGCATAAAATCTTAGTTTTTTACTTTGGTTTTCTTTGGTATAACAAAATAAATATCATATATGTACTTTTGGGGTATAGTAAATATTGTCCCCCTCGATGAGTTATGTCCATCTTGGCCTTTAGCCTCAGCAAACATCACTCTCCTCGGTTTGAAATATTTTACATACCCCTCAAATGCCTATGATATTGATATAAAACAAAATAACATAGCAACCTTTAGAATAAGAGTGCAGTAATCAGACTTCTTTGAACATAATACTCATGCTGACTTTTTATTTTGCTTTCCAAGACAAAAATGCCGTTGGAACAGTAGTCAAACAAATAACACCCATAATTATTTTCAAAGTCTCTAAATACCAGCTTTCATGCTCAAATACATGCTTAAAGCGGGATTTTACACAACATTTTAACCATATATTTGCCTTCGCTCTTTTATCCATACATTCTCGATGGTCACAGAAGTTTCATTAGAAACTCAAGGGGCCCAGCACAACTTTAAGGGCCACAGGCTTGTGGGCTCCTGGACCTGTATTCACTTAACAATTCTCAATGAATAAAGAATACTCTTTAAATATAGAATAATCAAGCATTGCTTTATTTTTAAGTCAAACTTTATCTTCACCATTTTTCACGTAGAACATTTTGTTAATGACATAATCACCAGTGAAAGTCTGTGTATATTTAAATGCTAGACGTCTTTTTTTTGTTTCTTAGTCTATTTTTAAAGTCTTAAAATGGGTTAGTAAATACGGGCGCTGCTAATGTATATCCCCCTAAAAATGTAGCATTAATTGTGATGATCAGTCTGGTTAATGACACTCAAACTGATGAATGTCCAGACAGTGCAATCAACAATATATTGGGCGATCAGACGTCCCGAGGTTTGACAGGCCTTACCTCCCATGTCTGTCCACCAACATGTCACACATCCTGACATCGCAGCCAGTACATTAATTACCAGAAAATAGCATTTTATACCAATTAATTAATGTGACAAGAAGAGGCACTTTATGTCAGCAAATACAATCTTTTCCATAAAGAGAGTCGTAAAACTGACAGTGACGCCTCAGTCAGCAAACAAGCCATAGAGTGAGGACACCGATAGGAGGTCATCTGGGGTCACACGCTTATAAATGAGCCTTTCTCTGCGAAAATAGGGCTTAATGCATGTACATTGTCCCAGATTAGCCTGTGCAGTCTGCCAAATGTTAAGTGACTCTTGGTCTATTAAGTGCCAAGTGTTAAGTAACTCTGGGTCTATTAAGTGTATGGTGTTAAGTGATTCTGAGTCGTTCAGTGCCAAATGTATAGAAACATCTGTTATAAGACGTTCTATTTGAGCCTAAATGAAGGCAACTTACTGTGATAGTTAACATAGTGACTCACATCTGCACCCATTAAAATGCAAGTACAGTTGAACACCTCTATTTTCAAGTCGTTGGGACCTTAAAAAATTGTTCTAAATAGAAATTAAAGCTCGAAAAATATATAGAAAACATAGTTTTTAGTGTTGTATGAATACACATTAATCAAACATATTGCGTCATAAAAAACAAAAGGTATATAATACTGAGAAGTTCGTAGACAAGCACTTACAGATTCAAAATAGCATACACCCAATAAATTCTGATAATTTATCCATGCATCAATCAGCAGTGTGCCTTAGTGAGACAGAACAAGAACAGTGAGAGGCCGGGAAAAACACTGGTCAAATGGCCACACCTTTAAAAGACAGCTTTGACTTAGGTTTGAGATGCGACTTCAAAATAAACATTGATTATTGATATGTGTAAAAACATTGTTATGACCAAAATTTTAGTTTGAAATATAGATTAATTCGAATAAACAATAACTTGGGGCATTTTTTTATGAATTGTTTTACAGATTTTTTTAAACATTGGATGGGTGTTGGGTTAAAAAAGAACTATTCCCAAGTTATATAAAAGCGATTAAATGAGGTTCTGAGAACACTTTTAGTAAACTTAATGTTTTGTATTGCTGTCTTACCAGTACTTTTTCAAGTACAAAAATATGGATAGACGTAAAACAATATATATATTTTATTTTTTTTAGAATTGTAACTTTCAGTTATATTTACTTGTGGAAAAAAGCCCCAAGACAAAATTCCAAGTAAGAAAACACATTTTAAGTTGTCTGAACACGAAAGTTCTAGCTCTGAGAACAAAAATCAAAGCGATGAGATGAGAGACTGGGGGTTTCTTGATTCTAACTTATGTAAAATTAAAAAAACTTTTAAGATTTTAAAAATATCTGCCTGTTCATAATAAACCATCAAATAAATCACTTAGTTTGCTTAAACTACAAGGTAAGAGCTATATGTATGTATTGAATCTGAAAAAAAGCAACAAATAATACGTAATAGCTAGGAAACAAGAGCTTTGTCAAAGGATTTAGGCAACCATCCCAAAGCACTTAGATACTGTGAGGACTCTTTGACCTGACCTTGACCTGGACAACCATTAGGGGTCATATAGCTATCGGCAATCTTTTTTTCAAATTTAGAGGAACTATCCCCAAAGTGCTCAAGTTATATAAATATAAGATGGCTTATCAGATACTTGTTTTACAGTTTACTTTAACATATAATTTGGCACGGGACCATTGTGTCCACAATTGCCGTTTCTCAATTTACCTGTATGGTTTTGTGCTGTGCATTTTATGAAATAAAATATCTTCCAATGAACAATATACAAACTGGCCGATTTACTGAATGAACGAGATGCAGGAGTAAAGAACAATATTATTGTTAATGAATTCATAAGGTTAACAATATGCATGAATTAGAGATCAATTTATATTGTTTTTATCGGCAATGAGCCTTTGTTTACATTACATTGTGTGCAAACAAATGGGTGGCTAAACGACCTGGCAATAATACCAACTGATCATTGCCATCTCAAAAGTTGTCACCTGAGAACAGCAGTCACCTGTCTACATGGGCCACTTGTTGTAGTGGCCGCTGTTCTCAGGTTGGACTGTATATGCATTCAGAAGTGAAAGTTGATTTCATGACAATGCAAGTGCAAGCAAATTATTATATTTTTTTTACATAAAAACAATTCGTCAAGTGTAAATATGATGTTATCATTATAATGTTTAACCATGGCTTTTAGTTTAAACCTATTTATTTTAGCTTGATTGCATCGAAAGCCTAAGGCTTATTTGAAACGCTCTCGAATCCGTTCCCTGGGATTAAAACCAGTACTTGGTGTCTATGGGGGAGAGCTAAAGAACGCTCCAACAGTGGAATTGAACCCGTGACCTCCCATTCGCTAGGCAGACACCATATCCATGATGCCAATGCAACCTTGGCTTTTATAGGAGTGTAAAAAGTATGCTGGTTTAAAAATTAGTTCATTGTTCGACTGACCATATCTTAGAGTATGCACATTTAGCTGAATCCGCTTGAGTAATCAAATTCTAGTATAGCGGTCAGACTAGCAAAGTGACGTCTCACCTCCATGAATAGAATGCGTGGTCATGCAATTGTTGGGATATAAAAAGAAGGAAAAACAAAATAACGAAAAAAGGCAAATTAAACAAATATAACAGTTGGACCATTTTGGTTGAAGCAGGTGAAAAACTTGTTTTTCATTGTCTATTTTGCGAAACTGCTAAAAACAGGGATGTTGGGATAAGTAAATAAAGTTATTTTATAAAAAAACAAAACTTTATAACTACAGTCTGTCGCTGGAAAGTGAAATAGCAAGATGATCAAGATTTTTTCCTGTCTTTATTTATAAAATACATGTTAATATTATCCTTACAATTTACAAATTTAAACTACAGCTTGTGACAGAAGTGACAGAAACTCAGAATGCCGCATGTAGTAATGGGTAGCAAATTGTAACACTGAAAAACTACATCCAGGTTTATGGCCAGTTTTGACTCCAGAAGCATTATTTGAGCGAAGTTTGTAGAGAACCACAAAACAAAATTGTGAACATGTATAAAATGTATAGCTTTTTGTAGCGATAAATGTTATTTGTATTTAATATATTTTTTAAGCTTGAAATTTTGCTTCTTTAAATGTATAATTTTCATGCACATATTTTAACAGAGTTAATGCACAGTCATACTTTACATGCATGAACTTTTTAACATGCATTATTACGGTCCGATAAATTAGGTCATTATTAGCAATAAAAGTTCAGAAAGTTGAAACAGCAAATATACTGATTAAAAGTGTGGACATTGTTGTATGTAAAGCATCAAATCACAATTTAAGTGCGTCAGAACACACGTCATCTGTCCCTACATCCACAGTTTGTAGTCACAGTCTGACCACAGTTTGAGGTCGCACATCAGAGTTGACAATCAGACTGCATGAGAAATCAAAGAGTATCAGACAGCCGCCAAAATTAAAACAATCCTGCGAGAATACGCTGCAACCAGTCAGTACTGGTTTTATAAAGAGAAAAGATGCCATGCAAAATACAGCTATTTCAATTCCCAAAAATTATTTATCATTACAAGTAGGGCTCGTGCTACTTTTGTATGGTTTATATTAAGATACTTTTGTATGGGCAACATCGAGCTACTTTTGTATGGGCATTATTGAGCTACTTTTGTATTGGAAATATTTAGCTACTTTTGTATGAGCAATATTGAGCTACTTTTGTATGGGCAATATTGAGCTTCTTTTGTATGGGCAATATTGAGCAAATTTTGTATGGGCAATATTGAGCTACTATTGTATGGGCAATATTGAGCTATTTTTTAATTGGCGATATTGAGCCACTTTTGTATGGGCAGTATTGAGCTACTTTTGTATGGGCAGTATTGAGCTTGCACTCTTTTGTATGGGCAATATTGAGCTACTTGTGTATGGGCAGTATTGAGCTTGAACTCTTTTGTAAGGGCAATATTGAGCTTCTTTTGTATGGGCAGAATTGAGCTACTCTTGTATGGGCAATATTGAGCCAGTTTTCTATGGACAATATTGAGCTTGCACTCCTTTGTATGGAAAATATTGAGCTTCTTTTGTATGGGCAATATTGAGCTTTTTTAATGTGCGATATTGAGCCACTTTTGTATGGGCAATATTGAGCTTCTTTTGTAAGGGCAATATTGAGCTACTTTTATTTTGACAATATTGAGCAACTTTCATATGGGCAATATTGAGCAACTCTTGTAAGGGCAATATTGAGCTACTCTTGTATGGACAATATTGAGCTTCTTTTGTATGGGCAATAGCGAGCTACTCTTGTATTGGCAATATTGAGCTTCTATTGTATGGACAATATTGAGCTTCTTTTGTATGGGCAATATTGAGCTACTCTTGTTTTGGCAATATTGAGCTACTCTTGTATGAACAATATTGAGCTTCTTTTGTATGGGCGATATTGAGCTACTCTTGTATGGGCAATATTGAGCTACTCTTGTATGGGCAAAATTGAGCTTCTTTTGTATGTGTAATATTGAGCTTCTTTTGTATGGGCAAAATTGAGCTTCTTTTGTATGGGAAAAATTGAGCTTCTTTTGTATGGGCAATATTGGGCTTCTTTTGTGTGGACAATATTGAGCTACTCTTATAGGGACAATATTGAGCTTCTTTTGTATGGGCAATATTGAGCTTATTTTTGATGAGCAATAGTAAGCTACTTTTTCAAAGGCCAATATATGAATTACCTTTTGTGAGGGAAAAATTGTCTCCTTTCCAGTGAATTTAGCAATTATAAAAAGTAGCACTGAATGCATTTATAAGACTTTTTACCTAATCTGACTGAGGCATATTCTTCAATACTCAATTAAATGTTCATTTATTAAATTAAGTTAATATTTTAACCTGGTCCAAACACCACAAAAGCATCTAATTGTGGAACATGATCTAAAATTAAACTTTGTAGTTGAAATAACTACTATAAAGATCACACATTTCTTGTTATGCCCACAAAATACCAAATCTGGTATTCAAATAGCAACATGAAACTTAAACAACTGCACTTGGCAATGAACAATTACACTTGGCAATGAACAATGAAGATTGGCAATCAACAAAGATACTATGCAATGAAAAAGACACTTGTCTATGAACAAAAACACTTGGCAAGGAACAGCAATCTTGGCAATGACCAATAAAACTTGGAAAGGAACAACAATACTTGGCAAAAAGTAACAACACCTGGCCATGAACAACAAAACAATTAAAAGCAACCCTTGGTTATGAACAACAACACCTGGCAATGAACAACAAAACAATTAAAAGCAACCCTTGGTTATGAACAACATCACTTGGCAATGCATGATTAAAGACAATTGGCAATGAACAACAACACTGAACAACACTTAACAATGAACAACAACATTTTGCAATGAACAACAACACTTGGTTATGAACAACAGCACTCAATATTTCAAAATTCTAATGTTTCATTGTCACGCTTCGTTTTGGCAGGAATATTGCACCGAACATTCAATGGTGTCTGTCCATGTTGAGTTCCACATCACGGGCCACATTGAATATTGTGTGTCGCCTTTAGAATGCGACACACTATATTCAACTTGAACTTGATTATGAATAACAAATTACTAACAATGCACAAAATTGTATTCGGAAAATATTATGCAATTGTTGACTGTCTTCTTAAATTTAAGGAGCAAAACAGATGATATTAAATTCAAAACACAACAACGCAGAAAGACACATACTTTAATGTTCAACAACACTCAAAATATTGTGAATTTGTATACTGTCTACCTTAATAACATAAGCATGATACAGGGCAATAAACACGAACACAACATTAGCCAACAATTTACAGCAGTCAATCAAGGAAAAAATCATGTATGGTTTGTCACATTGCAACATCATGTCAATTGTTTGTAGACCTCCAAGGGCGACAGATAACGTTCAATGTAGCACTTACTGGAATCTGTACAACACATTTAGAAATTTCATTGGTCAAGAATTGCTTTTGAAAATTGATGGCTAAAAGGTAGTAATTGACAAGGCTGAAGGGGTATTTCTAGCCAAAGGAGTCTGGTCAAATTGGGATTTTTTAAATCAATAAAATGGCAAATTTGGGAATTTTTTATAATCAAAATGGACCAAATTGGGATTTTTTTATCAACAAATATTGACACATCAGACCTTTTCTTGAGCATTTTTAAAGTGGGATTTTTTTTTTACAATTTCGGTTTGGGATCGCAGTTTGCTTTGTCTGCAGAAAAACCCCTGGGCGGTCAATTCTTCTTTGGCCTTATTTTTCTCTATTTGAGATAGAAAAATGTTCTCTTTTTGAGATAGGACAATGTTCGCTATTTGAGATAGAACAATGTTCTCTATTTGAGATAGGACAATGTTCTCTATTTGAGATAGGACACTGTTCTCTATTTTAGATAGGACAATGTTCTTTATTTGAGATAGGACAATGTTCTCTTTTTGAGATAGGACCATGTTGTCTATTTGAGATCGTACAATATTCTCTATTTGACAAAGGACACTGTTCTCTATTTGAGATGGGACAATGTTTTCTATTTGAGAAAGGACAATGTTCTCTATTTGATATAGGACACTGCTCTTTATTTGAGATAGGACAATGTTCTCTATTTGAGAAAGGACAATGTTCTCTTTTTGAGATAGGACAATGTTCTCTATTTGACATAGGGCAATTTTCTGTTTGAGAAAGGACAATGTTCTCTATTTGACATAGGGCAATTTTCTGTTTGAGAAAGGACAATGTTCTCTATTTGACATAGGACGATATTCTAAATTTGAGATAGGACAATGTTCTCTTTTTGAGATAGGACAATGTTCTTCATTTCAGATTGGACAGTGTTCTCTATTTGAGATAGGGCAATGTTCTTCATTTGAGATAAGACAATGTTCTCTATCTGAAATAGGACAATGTTCTTTATTTGAGATAGGACAATGTTCTCTATTTGAGATAGGACAGTGTTCTCTATTTGAGATAGGACAATGTTCTCTATTTGAGATAGGACAATGATCCCTATTTGAGATGGACAATGTTCTCTATTTGAGAAAGGACAAATGGACATTTAGGATCAACACTTCTTAATCCTCAAACAAGCTCTACAAAATGCTTAGTATGGTATTTGTAGGTTTACATAGAACAATAACAATTAATCAGTTCCATTGGAAGCTGTCTATTATTAAGGCCACTGATTATTTATATAAATGAAGACCTACTTAGAATGGCTACTTCTCAAAATGTTTGTTCCATGACCGCAGCTCAGCTGAAGCTATCGTTCGCAACACCTGCAATTTGTTATAGACCTTCCAGGGGTGGTCTACACTTGTCCGTTAATGTTTATATAAATTTTAAACACATTTATTGATTAATGTAAAATAATGTGGAATAAATCAAAATGAGTATAATTTGCTTGTTTTAGTTATACAGTAGATTCCGCTTAATTGAATAGCCCATTTGTCACGTCCAAATATTCAATTATCCAGAGTATTCATTTATACAGAATCAGTTATATTTCCAATGTTATGAATGTTTTTTTTTCTCTGAAAAACCCGGAAAAAAGGCATCGTACCGAAGTATGAGTGTCATAGAAATTGGTCCGTATTCCGTGTTTTGTTGAATTCTCAAATGCGCATAATTAAATTTGGAATCCGAAACACTCTTCCCAATTTAATTTATTCTTCAAATAAACTGCAAATGTACGGAGTGTTTTAATCCTTTCTCTCGAGAAAAGCACGCGCAAATTATTCCCTACATGTACGTCACGTCAAACCACATGGAAAGCGTGCGTGTATTTAATTTCTGTTAAAAGGTTTTGTGGTAAATTTTAACAGAATGATATTGCGAATGATTTGGAATTGACATTTCCTCAAAATTAATTGCAAATCAAACACACTGTATCTTTATTGTTACTGTCGTTTACATAAGTCATAATTGAAACAGTTATTGTACTGTATACTGATGAAACAGAAAATCCGGACGAAACTAATTTAAGTGTTGGGTGTTGTGAAAACACGCTTAGCGGTTCGACTGACCTTAGTGTGTAGACTGCGATGTTTCAACAAAAGGGATTACAATTTGCGAAAGCGACTCTTTGCGGATAATGGAGCGTGTCTGTCAAAATCGTCGATACAATGCGTATCCTTTGAGATTTATGAGATCCTACGCTGGATTATAGTGTGCAATCGATAATTGGGTATTCAATTAACCAGAATATGCCATATTTCCTATCAGATTAAGCGATGGTTTTACAATGGAAAGAGATGCAAATGGTTTGGTGTTTTCAATTTCTATTCAATTAACCAGAGTGGAATCTACTGTAGTTGTTTTTCCATGGTACATTCATTAAAGCTGTATATTATAAACAATATAAAGACGTTCTCAAACTTTTAATCTTGCAAAGCTAGTGTTATTAAAACGTGTGTTACACATAAGTACATCGTAATCTTAACAAATTAAACTAGTCCAATATGTGGACCTCATCTGACTGACTCAGTCACATAACATTTTGTAGTCAGTAAAGCCCAAGTCTCACTATTGCCGGTGTAGCCCCGGTTCATCCCGGTTTGATAGAGCTGGTCGACCGGCGACTACCGGGATGATCGATGGTTATTTTTTTTTAGCGCGATCACATATATTCCCGGTGCTGCCCCGGTACTGCCCCGTTTTACATCCCAGCAGAGTCCCGGTCAGCCCCGGTAGAGCTACGGTTTATCCCGGTGACGCCCCGGTGAGTCCCGGTCGTAGCCGGTAGTGCCGGTCGAGTCCCAGTCATAGCCGGTAGCGTCCTGGTGAAAGCCTGTGGCGTCCCGGCAGAGCCCCGGTGACATAACAAGCCGGTGGAGCCCCAGTTCATCCCGGAGGTATTAAACATTTTAATAGTTTGCCGGTGGAGCCCCGGTTGTCCCCGGTTCATCCCGGACGTCCCCAGTGGAGCCCCGGTTCATCCCGGTAGACCCCAGGTCTCCTATAAAATAAGGGAGATCACTGCGCATGAGAGTGCCCATATTTCAGCTTGATTGCTCCACAAATAGCACTGACAATGTAATCGCGTGTCAACATCCGGTTTTGTAAAACTTAATTACGACTTTAAAACAATGTATTTTTTTGTATTCCTCGACCCGACTGGTTGTCCACGGGCAACTTAGTTGAAAAAAAACAGTTGCCCAGACAATCAAATGTACGACGGGCAACATTTGATGTCGCCACCCCTGCCTTCACAGACTTCCCCATTTGAAGAACATACCTTGCGCTTTTTAAATGGTGTTCCACTGCTTTCCTTTATAATGTCGTATCCAATATTGCAAAAGTTATGATTTTGACCCATATATTTGACCTTTGACCTTGAAGGATGACCTTGACCTTTCACCACTCAAAATGTGCAGCTCCATGAGATACATATGCATGCCAAATATGAAGTTGCTATCTTCAATATTGCAAAAGTTATGGCAAATGTTAAAGTTTACCAAACAAACCAACAAACAAAAAAACAAACAAACCAACAGACAAACCAACAAACAAACCAACAGACAGGGCAAAAACAAAATGTCCCCCTGGGGGACATAACAAGAGCACCGCATATGCCAACGCTCGGCTGTGGGTGCATGGATTTTTTATTTTTTTTACCTTTGACCTTGAAGGTCATCATTGACCTTGACCTTTTCACCACTCAAAATGTGCAGGTCGATGAGGTACACATGAAAAAAAAAACATTTTTTTTTTTTTTTTTGACGTTTGACCTTGAAGGATGATTTTGACCTTGACCTTTCACCACTCAAAATGTACAGCTCCATGAGATACACATGCCTGCCAAATATCCAGTTGCTATCTTCAATATTGCAAAAGCTATGGCCAATGTTAAAGTTTTCGGACAACAACGACGACGATGACGCGGAAGGACGAGAGGGCTATGACAATACCTGGGGTTTTCTTCGAAAACAGCCAAGCTAAAAATTACATGTTGTCTTATATTTGGGAATAAATTCAACAAAATCTAAAAAGCCAAATGCATGCAAGAAGAATAAACCATTTCATTCAACAGAACAAATATCAGAACACATATTGTCATTAGTGTGAGTATATCAGAACACATATTGTCATTAGTGTGAGTATATCAGAACACATATTGTCATTAGTGTGAGTTTATCAGAACACATATTGTCATTAGTGTGAGTATATCAGAACACATATTGTCATTAGTGTGAGTGTGCTGCGATTCTTGAGGTTAAAAACACAAAAAGTATATCATTATTATTTTCTCATTATATTTCCTCATAAGCTCTCAAGTATTCATTTTACATCGGCAATTTCCAAATCATTTTACCCTGTTTCCCACACATAGAACTCCAAAAGTGCATAATAATACTCTGAACAAGAACACCCATTGTACAACACGTTTGACGGTTACCAATTTATGTATCTGGACAATTTATTCTTGTCTTCATTTCAAGTATTTCTCCCAACACCTGCCTGCTCCCTATGGAGAAATCTGAAGAATCTTGGTGTGGCGCTGCTGTCTTCAATTTCACCCAGTCCCCGGGCGCGAATACCTTAAAGGCAAATTAGGCAACTGCCTATGGGCCCCCATGACATTTAGGGGCCTCATGAGACCGAACGAAAGATTTTGTACTTGTACATGTACTTACTTGGCCTAATCTATTTACTTGACAAAGCCAATTATTTCATATCACTGTTATGTTGCTTGGCACTGGTAGGATTATTTAAACGATTGAAATGACTGAGCACCGGCATTCTAGTCCGCACTAGACCGACTTGGGGCCTGGGCCCAAAAGTGTCACTGCCTATGAGCCTCCACTGCAGGTTTCACCTATCCTACATGGCAGTCGCAAGGACCAATATATAGTAAGTACAAAAATGTTACCAGGGTCAATTCCAGGCAATTGTCCCATGTTTTTATAAGGATTGCCAATCAAATGAGCAAAAAAATAACACAATTTGGGGGATAAATTTGATAAGGGAATGAAATTTCTAGGAATATGTTTCATTTTGGGGTAAAACTTCAAGATTTTAAATAATTTTTCGGAGGGTATAAATTCATGTTAATGACTATTTCTTGCGTATTATAAAATGAGTCATTCTTGCATATATATTACATTTTGTTATAAATTACTAATATATTTCATGTCACTTACACATTTTTGGGTGTATATTTTAATTGAATTCTTAATACTGACACATGTATGTATACAACTGTTAATGACAATATAAATAGTTCCAACCCCTTATTTCAAAGTCAACCATTTTTTAAAAACATAATACAGCGATTTTTTTTGTCCTTTTGGGAAAAGTACACGTACCGGTCCAATTGGGAAAAATTGAGTCGCGAAAACCTCAAAATTGGGAAAAATCGAGTATGAAAACTTCAAATTGGGAAATTGGTGTATTCGATTTTTTGCTCCCAAATACTTTAAAATTGATAACTAAGTGTTTTCAAATTGTCAATATTATATTTACCTAGGTTCAAGCCATAGAGCTGCATAGGGAAACTAAATAAATGTTGCATTTTCCAAAAAAAAATGTTTTTTTTTTTTTTTTTTTTTTTTTTTTTTATATATTC
>VMBQ01007844.1:29607-41999 GCA_007657795.1 Dreissena rostriformis
AGAAGATTCAATAAATCAGGTCTGCCAAGGATGGGTGAGAGAGAAAAAGGGGACCACCCGGGCGTACATTGTCCAGGGTTTTCCATGGAAATCCATGGAAAATATTAGGCTGGAGTATTCGGACTAAGTTTCCAGCCTTTTCCAGCGTCAATATTTAAAAAAGGGTGGAAAATTGTCCATGGTATGTGGAAATAGCCTGGAATTTTTACCATGGAACAATGTCCAGCCTGCAAGGAAAAACCCTGGAATATTTTCCAGGGTTTTCCAGCAAGCATGGAAAAAATACCGTCCGAATACTCCATGTAATCTGGAAAACCATGGAAAAACATGGATTTTTTTCCAGGGTTTTCCAGCCAGCATGTAATCTGGAAAACCATGGACAAAAATCCATGTTTTTCCATGGTTTTCCAGATTACATGGAGTATTCGGACGGTTTTTTTTCCATGCTTGCTGGAAAACCCTGGAAAATATTCCAGGGTTTTTCCTTGCAGGCTGGACATTGTTCCATGGTAAAAATTCCAGGCTATTTCCACATACCATGGACAATTTTCCACCCTTTTTTAAATATTTACGCTGGAAAAGGCTGGAAACTTAGTCCGAATACTCCAGCCTAATATTTTCCATGGATTTCCATGGAAAACCCTGGACAATGTACGCCCGGGCATGATGTCCATGCTCAGAAACAATTGTCAAAACCAATCGAAACTCAATTTTACCTTGAAAATAATGCCATGAGCAATCGAGTTATCCATTTTTTGTCAACCAAAATGCGTCCACATGAACAACTGGTACTTAAACAGTGCTAATTAGTGTAAAAACAGTGATTTTAATTTGTGCCGTGTTCAATGACAATTGACGGTTCAGGAAATCACGAAATATTCCATGAATATTCTCCACACTCAGACCAACCAGAGGAAAACGGTTGATACTCGCTGAAACCTCTTTCGGCTGGCCCTATGATAGGCGTCATCCGATTAAAAACAAGTAAGTAATAAGGTAGATGTACCTTTTTGAAGTCTCAATTTCTGCCTCTTAGCGAGGCATCAGCGGCCATTTTTTATCGAATCAGACCATGTGATTCCCCGCATTGTATGGGCAGGGGGTTTTCCAGCCATTTTGGGTAAAAATCATATTAATTATGGTTACATATTTTGTAGGTTGTTTAAAAAATAAAATTGAGATATAGAGTCTAATAATCATAAGTCATAAGACACTTCTATCTATAATTTTTTTTTTTTTTTAAATGGGATTTTTTTTTTGAGAATTGGGAAAAAATACAATATGCATATTTGGCATTGGAAATGAGTCCGACTATCGGACCCGTGAGATAGGCAGAAAAAGGCCTGCATACTAGTGCTGCAGCGAATCCAAAATTTCAATCGGATCCGAATTCGAATCCAAAGGCCCTGATATCGAATATCGGTTCGAATCCTAATTTGAAAGTAAAAATACGCAAAATAAATTATAATTTATATTGCTATAACCAAAAATATATTTTGAAACACCAGAACTTATATATTTCTTATGAAAAAAAGTAAATAACTTTTATTATTATTATTAACTTTATAACTCCAAACAGGGAACAATAATCAAGTTACAGTTTAAGAAAATAAGAAGCCTCAAAAACCTTTTAAATAAACAAAAAAAGTGTTTATTTAGGTTGGAGGTTGTTCCGGTTCTGTATACAAGGGGAACCTTACATACTTTGCAAATGGCGCTTGCTTTGTCAAGTTCTGTTGAATTAGTTTGCTCATAAAACCCGAAATGCTTCCACACCGAGGATTTTAATTGTTTAGGTGCATTGTGGATTTTCTTGTGCGCCATTTTGCACCATCGAAAACAAAAGAAGACTGTATGTACTATGTTCTGTCGAAAAAGTAGCGATAATCGTTACAAACTACGTACCAGTCAGCCTTTCAAACACAACATGACAATTCAACAAAAAGTATTAGGGCGAAAGAAACAATTACCGCGAAGGAAAGGTTAAACTCAACTCAGATCCGGATTCGAAACCGATTTTACCAATCACGGTTAGATCCGCGAATCCTTGTTTGGATCCGCGAATCTCGGATATTTCGGATATCCGTTGCAGCACTACTGCATACTGTATGGCATAACACCAGTATTCAGAAGGGAGGGAGGAACTTTTAAGATCATTACCTCCTATTAAAGAATGCATGCATCCGTCTGGATCAGCCAACATTTCAGTAGCAAAGTAGATATCCTGCATAAGAATATAGCAGCTGTATCAAAACAACCTCCGCGCAGAGATTTGACTGGAACCAGCATAGCTGGATCAAATACACACGCATTGAACTATGTTCATTATGGAAAATGTTATGTAAATAATACTCTTCCGCACAGCGAACTATTTCTAGGCGCGTATGCTTACAGGTTCATTCGTTGGTGAATGCTAGTTAAGACACTTCGAATCGGAATTCGTGGTCTATTAACCTTAGTCGTTCGCAAGCGAACAACTAAAAATGTTACCAGGGTCAATCCCAGGCAATTGTCCCATGTTTTTTATAAGGATTGCCAATCAAATGAGCAAAAAAATAACACAATTTGGGGGATAAATTTGATAAGGGAATGAAATTTCTAGGAATATGTTTCATTTTGGGGCAAAACTTCAAGATTTTAAATAATTTTTCGGAGGGTATAAATTCATGTAAATGACTATTTCTTGCGTATTATAAAATGAGTCATTCTTGCATATATATTACATTTTGTTATAAATTACTAATCTATTTCATGTCACTTACACTTTTTTGGGTGTATATTTTAATTGAATTCTTAATACTGACACATGTATGTATACAACTGTTAATGACAATAAAAATAGTTCCAACCCCTTATTTCAAAGTCAACCATTTTTTAAAAACATAATACAGTGATTTTTTTTGTCCTTTTGGGAAAAGTACACGTACTGGTCCAATTGGGAAAAATTGAGTCGTGAAAACCTCAAAATTGGGAAAAATTGAGTCGTGAAAACTTCAAATTGGGAAATTGGTGTATTCGATTTTTTGCTCCCAAATACTTTAAAATTGATAACTTAGTGTTTTCAAATTGTCAATATTATATTTACCTAGGTTCAAGCCATAGAGCTGCATAGGGAAACTAAATAATAAACTATTTTTTTATTTTTTTTTACCTTCAATTGGGATTTTTTTGGACAGCAATTGGGAAATTTGTAGTTTTTTCGTAATTGGGAAAGTGCCGTTTACTGGTACTATATAAAGAAGGAAAAAAATCGCTGTAATATTGTTAATTGCATTTGTGTAAATAACAACTACATTTATCATTTTGATCAGTTAACTTACGACTGATATGTTTATTTCTGCAGCTAATTTATTAATTTTAACAAACTTGTTAATTCTTTGTTTTATTTGTACAAGTGCTAGCTTTCAAATTAAAGTTTACAATTGAATAATGAAAATTTTGATTTAAAATGGACAAGTTTAATTTCAGCAATTTTGTATACCAGGCCTTTTTCTGTCTATTTTGGGAAAAAGTACCTTGAAAAATTGGGATTTTTCGAGTCTCAAAATTTCCTAATGGGAAGAATTTTCATCGACAAAAGCATTTTTTCAATGCTGGGAATCACGTGGTCAGATTCGATAAAAAATGGCCACCGATGCCTCAATAAGAGGCAGAAATTGAGACTTCAAACATGTACATCTACCTTATTACTTACTTGTTTTTAATCGGATGACGCCTATCATAGGGCCATAAAAAAGATTACTATATACATATTCAACCGACTTTGACAATTTGCACCCCGATCACTGGGATATAAGTCGTCCGTTTACATTCCGCGCAGTTTGCAGCCACGGAACATTGGCTTTTATCCCTCACAGGTACCCTTTTATACACCTGGGTAGAGAGGAGCAGATGTGGGATAAATTTCTTGCTCAAGGAAATTCCAGTGGTAAGGGCGGGATTCGAACCCGGGACCTCTCGATCCCTACGCCAGTGTCCTACCATTAGACCACCGCTCCCACAATTGCATGCAGTTGGCAAAAAAAGTTGATCTGAATACAACAAAACTTTCATGGAACAATGAAAATGATCACAGCAAATCAAAATAGTGTTTCTGCTTAGATATCAACTAATAACTAAAAATATATTATTGTTGTTCATTTGAAACATGATGATTTCAAGCCTTTATAAATATGGTAAAAGATGTTGAGTTGTGATATCATAATTTGGATCTACCACCACTGGATGAAATCTGCAGAGAACAAACGTTTATGAAACGGGGCTAATATCCTGAAGCGATTTCTTCAAGCAAAAAACAGCAATCCCCAAAAAATATATGAATAAAACTGTCTGGAGGAAAAACAACATTTTCAAATACTCGCAAGCCATAACAAAAACAGCTACACCGAAACAGGCTAGCAATAAAATTCCTATTGAAAATAAAATTTTAATGATCCAGATAGCTGATTTCGTATACAAAACTAACATTTGCAGTGCCTTTACATTAGATATATGTATCGCTTCATGTACCAGAACATGACAATGCGAGGTTGTTTGAGACTTATTGGACGGAGAAAACGGTATTCCTTGACATGTCCGTTGTTCAAGAAGTTTTCCGTGTTTAATGACCATGTCCATGCTCAGAAACAATCGTCAAAACCAATCGAAACTCAATTTTACCTTGAAAATAATGCCATGAGCAATCGAGTTATCCATTTTTTGTCAACCAAAATGCGTCCACATGAACAACTGGTACTTAAACAGTGCTAATTAGTGTAAAAACAGTGATTTTAATTTGTGCCGTGTTCAATGACAATTGACGGTTCAGGAAATCGCAAAATATTCCATGAATATTCTCCACACTCAGACCAACCNACCAGTATTCAGAAAGGAGGGAGGAACTTTTAAGATCATTACCTCCTATTAAAGAATGCATGCATCTGTCTGGATCAGCCAACATTTCAGTAGCAAATTAGATATCCTGCATAAGAATATAGCAGCTGTATCAAAACGCAAACAAAACCACTAAATTGGTATCTTATCAACAGAATGATAGCTTGCCATGTGATAGCTGAAATTAATGTAGAAATAGTTCAGATTACTTCTGCATAATTGCAGTGTTTTTTTGCTCATTAAGTAGTAGTTGAGTTATATAAAGGTCTTTCAGTAGAATAAACCTTCTGGTAATGGCCGGAACTGTCACTGGCCAAATTAGAGGGCCGTTAAAGACATATTCCATGTTCCCAACTGTTTGTTCCTGAATGTATGAGCCTCGCTCTGTGAAAAGGGGGTTTATTGCATGTGCATAAAGTGTCGTTCCAGATTAGCCTGTGCAGTCTGCACAGGGTTATCATGGACAACACTTTCAGTCTAAACATGATTTTTACTTAGAAGAGACTATCTTAAAATGAAAAAGATCATAAAAGTGGAAAGTGCTGTCCCTGATTAGCCTGTGCGAACTGCACTGGCTAATCTGGGACCACACTTTACGCACATGCATTAAACCCTCTTTTCACGAGTGAGGCTCATACACTTAATTGTGCATAAAATATCCAGCTGATTAAAAAGAAATTAATTTGATAATACTTATCCATTTGAATGCATGCACCATTTTATCAGCAAAACATATCTCTTATTTTGTGGTTTTGAGGATAATATCCCCGAAATACCTTAACCATACATGCCTGATTTCATCAAAACATCTCCGCACTTTTGGGACATTCGTCATGCAGTTGAGACATAATTTGTCCTGGCATAAATTAATTAATGGTCGCAAAAATATTTTTGAAAGAATAACTGTCAGCAAAATTATTTGTTAATTCGACTTTACTGTTTTCTTTCTTATTCACAAGTTTCTCTACCCAACATAGGGTTTTGGGAGGGCATTTTCAAACCATTTTTTACAAAACATGACATGACAAAAACAACAATAAAAACATTATATATACTTTAAAACCCAAACTATTGTCATGGCAACTTTTAACCAGGTGTGCTGCGGCACTGAACCATCTACCTGGCATATTTTGAGGGGGGAGCAACTCTGACATTGTTTAACTGCTCATAAAGATAGGCAAACAGGCAATCTTCACGCATTCTGCCACTTATCTGTCTCTCAATCATTCAAGATAAATTACATCATCTGTTGTCATTATTCATTTTTTACCCATTGATCCCCACTCTGTGTGTTTGGATTCATATAATCTCATAGGTATTTTTTTTCTGCGGGCCTATAATTAGGTTTTTCTAGAGAATAATTCACTTCTTAATTAGTTCTTTGTTCTTTCAAGAACACCTCCAACATTGACAGCTATGGAATATATGTTATCTAGCCCAGACAGGACAAGAAGGCAAGAATTTGCTGCAAACGAGTAACTGTCATCTGCTGATAGAAAACTTAGAGAAAAGTTTGAAAAATTGTTATGTTTGCAGTAAAAATATTATAATTGTTATCTGCCTAGATTTGCTGTTTAACGACAATATTTGACCTGGGACCTGTCGACTTATAAGTGTGACCTTGACATGTAAGCTTTGAACACAGGTGTTGCGCTTGACACATCATCTCAACACAGTAATGATTAATCTATCATTTTCAGCTGATTATTTGCAGTAAAGATTGTTCTAAATAATAAAGTTTCTGTCCGGACAAAAGCTATTGTTCCAATATTTGACCTTGCGAACCTGTATGTGTGACCTGGCCCTTAATGAGCTAGGTACACAGGGGTAGTGTTTTACATGATGTTTCCACACAATGATCTTTTTGGACAAGTTCTATTTAATTAAAATAACTTGAGAAATATGCAGTTAAGATAAGGACTTATAACTAGGACTAGCTGTAGTAAGCCCATATTTGACCTTTGATTTGTGACATTGAGCTTTGAACTTGATTCCAAATAAAAATTAAAGTGTATTAAATGCGCATTAAATGCAGCAGGACATGCACCATATAAAATGTGAATTAACCTATTTTATGGTTTTTTTTCTGTACTTTTTCTGCTTTTTTTAAAGAAAAGAGAGAATAAATTCCCTTAGCCTCAGGGTCCAATTCTCTAACGATTTTTTGCCGATTTTGTTTAATTTGTCAAACTGTTTCAAGTTTTAAAAAATAATTTAAGCTGATATTTCAGGTAAAATTACTGTTTCTTAAACTATAAAATGTAAAGAAAACAAGCATTAATAACTAGACCTTACCATTGGTCAAATGAAGTTGGTTCTGTTTAAATTTTGCAACCAGTGTGGAACCAATTATCGAATGTTCACTCAAGCAAGCCATCAGACATTTGCAACACACACATAAACCACAGGCGCTCGATGGCAATGACTCAATGATCGACTATCCGTTGTGACTTTTTGAAAAATGCAGCTGCAGCCGTGATTTTTATAAACCTGTTTATAATAATGCATGTACACATACTAAATCAATAAAAATCTTTCGACAAAACGTCTTCTTAAAAAAAAGATAGTTTGACTATGTATATAGATATTGCAGTTGCGTTTAGAAAGAAGAGGCTGTCAAGTTGGAAGTTTGCCGATACAATGTATTCATATTTGACTTAATTAAAATAGGACCCCAATTTCAAATTCAACGATTCCACCGTGAGTAAATTTTATAATTTATAAAAATCGTTCGAGAATTGGTTCTGTTTGAGAATTGGTACCCTGAGGCTATATACTTAAAAATATACTAAAGTGTATTTAGTTTATGGTAAATGTATTTTTCAAAAATAAAAATACATTTTTAATTCTTTTAAGTTTATTAATGCAATAAAAATACAGAAAAAATAAAAACTTTTCCTGCTTTAATAGTGTTTTTTTTCATTTCCAAGTGTTACATGTAGAAAAAATGATGAGAGTTATTTTCATCTATTGTAAGATGTATTTGAAATATTTGAACCTTAAAATATGCTCTGATGCAGTAATTTATATTTATTCACCAATATATGTAGAAATGTATCCAAGAAAATGAACTGTCTTTGATTTAAAGCGTGACATAAATATGTTACGACTCTGGTTGACTTTCGATATGGGTTCGCTTCAGCGTACAGGTCTGTCAATACTATATTAACTGTTCGCTGAAGTTTCTTTAGCTAGGACTTGTGTAAGGTTAAAGAGAGTGATTAGTTTGTAAATTTTACTGGATTACTGTTTGAAAATTGTGATTTTTGTTTGTTTGTTTGTATTTTTTACTTGTTGAATTTTTGAATGTCAATCA
Source organism: Dreissena rostriformis (assembly GCA_007657795.1). NCBI lineage: Eukaryota > Metazoa > Mollusca > Bivalvia > Myida > Dreissenidae > Dreissena > Dreissena rostriformis. The sequence continues at coordinate 37,796 of VMBQ01007844.1, forward strand.
CAATTTAAATGAAAATTACAGTTTTAATACACAGAATTTTCTTTAACTTCTTTTTGTTAAAAGCACCATTATTTAGTATCAAAGTTTTAATATATGATTATTCATTGTACACTGACTTCTTGCCCCCGCCCCCACATTTGTATTGTGGAACAAATTTTGTGCCCCCCCCCCCNATTTTATTTATATTAAAACACAACAATATTAGTCAGAGCTACAGATAAGGTGCGTATTTGCGTAAATACCCAATGTAAAATTGCTGATTACGCATAGAAAAATAAAACCCTGCATACCAAAACCCAATTGAAATTGCCGATTACGCATACCGTATTTTTCTTCTGCGTAACAAGTAAGTCCGGTTACTTGATTTACCGAAACCGCGCTTTTGTGATATACTCGGATTCTTTCCGCTTCATCCAAGCGCGTTCAGTATAACCTTCAGCACAATAATATGTACGGAAAAAAGCGTCTATGTAACTATGTGTTATTGTTGTGAAAATGTTGAAACCACGAGGCCGTAAAAAGGGAAATATCGTTTACCAGGCACACAAAAAACCCTCAATTTTTAGTTATTTAATCGCAAGCAACACAAAATCAGAAAATATAGTGAAACTTATTCTTAACGATGTTGTGTCGGAGGAAAGCGCTGACAGTGCTTACATTGTTAAGAAAACTGGTGGCAAAATAGCCGAACTTTCCTAGAAAAAGTCGCGAAAGGCACCGGGGAACGCGTTGGAAAGAAAACACATTTCATGAATGGACTAGCAAATATCCGTGGCTTTTTGTAAAGGAAGGGAAGACTGGATTAACACTGTGTTGTTCTCTGTGCCAGTCACAGAAAAGTAATCTAAAGCTAACACATGTATGGGCATATGAAGACAATGAAAATACCTAATTTTATACAAAAATACTCAATTGTCAATTCAAGTAGTGGGTTCCGACTTTTTGTGTACCCAATTGAAAATGAAAATACCCAATTGAACTCAAAAGTAGTGGGTATTTACCCAATTACTCAGAAAAGTTATCTGTATACTCTGATTAGTGCTTATCACTTGTAAGTTTTAATCATTTGTTTAATTGTCAGACTAATATAGTGTTAAAATAAGACGGTGTACTTGGGGGCTAAGAGGTAACGCTAATCTAATTGTGTAGATTATTGCAGCATGCATACATGATACAGTACATTTAAGAAGCGGTTTATGCACGTCTATATTCGTGCAACATGTGCAGCACCTTTGTTCTTAATAAAATCCGAGAGCTGTATCTTTACTTCAATATGTACTTGAGCTACTAAAAGGATAAGCAATACCTGTCCACTGGAATATATTGCCGCCCCTCGTCCAATAGCGTCGTCTGCACTGAATATGGGCGGCCTTACTCGATTGTCACTCGTGCGCGCCGCAATCACGTGACATTTATGGTAAAAGCAGGCGACAGGATTCTGCGCAGGAAGGCGCTATATTATGCGTGAATTGCCTAACCGCGACGGGGGGCTTTATTTAGTATTAATCATTTAAACCGTAAACTGTGTATTTATTAATTAGTTGTAATTATAACAACGAAAGATGCCAAAATCGTGTCTCCTGTCCATATATCACTCTTGGAACATAGATTAGTACATTTCGGAACGAATTTTGAAATTAGGCAATGCGATTACACTTTCATCTCGATAACAACGTTGTTTTAATATTTATTATTTAAAACAGACTTTTCAAGTAAATTATTTAATATTTATTTCCACCTTTATTGAAACTTAATTCATACAGTTTATGTTACGTCGTCGAATAGTTTTACGTAAACGTACAAAGTTTTATTAATTCAAAAACATGATTCGAGAGCTGAACTGCTGATGCAATCAAATGTTACAAATACCTTAAATCAAACAGTTACCTTTTTTACATAGAGGAGTCTTACAATTTTTGTCAAAAAGTTCGATTTACAAAATTACTTCAGAATGTTTTCGTGGTTCTCTACCAAAGATGCTAGAGGATCTCAGGCCGAAACATAACAGCGAGGGGCGGGCTATTTTCCTATTATAATGGCTATTATTGAAAAAGTTTGAATATTCAGTTTAGACTGTCTCAAATAAGTTCACGTTAATTTTCTTTTGCAGTTATACTTTCAAAGTTGCTCAAATGGTTGCACTCTCTCCAAAAACATGCTGCAACACTTTTCTAACGTGGGTTTACTAGTAGGCCTTTAATTATAAAACAAACGAGACAATCTTCATTTCACAATCCACAGTATTCGAAATGATTTAAGAGAAATATTCCTATGTGGTTCAATATTAACACATTTTGATTTATTCTCATTTCATGAAAAAAGCAACAACAAAAAAGCGACAACATATCATCACCACTTTTAAGATAAAATATTGAAGTGAGTAATTGTGCATTATAAATTGGCTCATTTCGCAAATTTAGCATGGTTATATCCACACACAAATATAATAAAAGATCGTCCTATAAATATATTCTATGCGTGGATTTATTATAAGTCTGCATGTTTCTATATAACATATCACCTGCATTATTGTATATAACGGCATTATTGGGCATTGAAATGTATTTTGGGCCGGTGGCCATTTGTAACAAATATTGGTATCATATTAATATAGGCACTAACTAGCTAGTATGACTCTTGTTTACTTGTCACATTTCGAAAGGTGCCAGCAATTAAGTAGGTAATTTTAATTATCTTCGGTACATAAAGGTAATATCAATGCTGGGAACTCAATGTTTTATTGCAAGAATCTTGAAATAATTGCATTACTTTTAATCATAATTTTTGCTTCTTATGTCCAGAAAGTAAGGTTACGTGAATTCTTGCCGTGCAACTCATCTCTTACAATATCTTTTCAATATCTTCAAGTCTATCAGTCTTGGCGAAAGGTTTCGCAAAAAATCAACCGAGTTATCGGCATTGCTGCTGACAGAGTGTATGACTTCATATTGCACCTCGACAGAAACCCACCTGTCGCGAAACTCACATATATCAAATAAAGGTGTAAACGTGTTAATCAATCTGTACACAGATTTTTGTATATGCCTGAATTTTATATTCCTGACTTAGTGTCGCATCAGTTCATACATCGGACGCATTAGTTATTTTCCACATTTTCATGTTTCCGCCATGGTACATATATGTATGTCGAACCTAAAGGTAAGTCGCTCTTGTAAAATTCATATTCGTTAAAAAAATATATTTCCTTGTGGCGGATGTTATCGATTCACACCGGTTGACCAGACCGTTTTAACATCCCTTGTAATGTTCTACTAGTAGTTGTATGAGAATATATGAAATTGCACAAGGCAACGAGATCGTGTCCGCAAGACCATTGATGCATGAAACACATGAACATAATGGAATTACCGGTCATATATAGTGTCTTAAAACAACTTAAAGAATCTGTTGCAATAATTAATGGTATCACGATGCTGAAAATGCGTTTGACTACACTTTCCAAGTCCTACATTATATAAAATTATTGGTTATATCCGGTTACATTTCATGCTATGATTCGACTATGATGCATAGGCACGGGAAATTGTCAATGATATGTTTAAGGCATATACGCCTTAGACTGACTGTTGTAGTGGATATCGTGTTTTTGTGTCAAGTAAGTACTGGTTTTTGCCAGGACACGATCTTTGAGTATGCATTGTAGCTGAAACAAAAATGCTTTAACAAAAATGACCAAATTTTTCTCCGTTTAGTACGTTGTCTCCATAGACTATTAAAAGCGCAGAAGTAATATGGCGACGAATACGTGTCTTCTAAATGCTACCACGACAATTTCTTGAATAAAGCCAAAAAGGCCCATCGACAAGTTGCCACAAAGTGGATTCCGTAGTCTGCCCAAAATGTGATTGCTGAAGCCTGTCTACGCGATATCAGCACGAAGACTGACAGATCGGCTGCTGGCTGATTGCGCAACGTCCTGCGCACACCTGTCGGCAAGGCTCATCAGCCCGACATCAGTCTCGACAGATATGTCAATGCGTTTTCTAGGCGAGATACATGCAGCTGCCGTGCACGCGAGTGCGTTCTAATAAAAGCTCTGCAATTTAATTGTATTTGACGAGAATTGTTATCTGGAACTGGCTGGAGTTGTAGTTGTCTTATTGTTATTACAAAGGGAGTAACTTTGTTTGTGTAAAGCGTCGTTAATACGTATCTTTTTATTATATTTTGCATGTATTCGCAC
>VMBQ01007845.1:5546-34924 GCA_007657795.1 Dreissena rostriformis
AGCTTTGATACTTAAGGAATAAAATGGACCTAAACACAAAACTTAACCAAATTTTCAATTTTTTAAGTATAAAAAGGGCACATAATTGTGTCAAAATGCACACCAGAGTTATCAAACTTTGCCTGCCCAGTCCCCTCATGATAGTAAGTAAGTGTTCCAAGTATGAAAGCAATATCTATGATACTTAAGGGGTAAAGTGGACCAAAACACAAAACTTAACCAAATTTTCAAGTATAAAGGGCCCATAATTCCGTCAAAATGCCAGTCAGAGTTACATAACTTTGCCTGCACAGTCCCCTTACGATAGTTAGTAAGTGTTGCAAGTATGAAAGCAATGGCTTTGATACTTTAGGAAAAAAGTGGACCTAAACACAAAACTTAACCAAATTTTCAATTTTCTAAGTATAAAAAGGGCACATAATTCCGTCAAAATGCCAGTCAGAGTTACCTTACTTTTCCTGCACAGTCCCCTTACGATAGTTAGTAAGTGTTGCAAGTATGAAAGCAATAGCTTTGATACTTTAGGAAAAAAGTGGACCTAAACACAAAACTTAACCAAAATTTTCAATTTTCTAAGTATAAAAAGGGCACATAATTCTGTCAAAATGCAAGCCAGAATTATCTAACTTTGCCTGCCCAGTCCCCTCATGATAGTAAGTAAGTGTACCAAGTTTGAATGCAATAGCATTGATACTTTATGAGAAAAGTGTACCTAAACGCAAAACTTAACCGGACGCCGAGGCCGACGCCAACGCCGACGCCAAGGTCATGACAATAGCTCATAATTTTTTTTCAAAAAATAGATGAGCTAAAAAATCCTATCAATAAGTGTCTTTACTCAGGACTTTTCAAATCAGGACATTTTTACTCTGATAGGAGGCATTTTAAACTTTACCTAAAACCATGTCGTGAATATGCAACAAAGAAAAAATTTGAAAGAAATAGTTATTTTAACCTCAGGGCTGTTCAAAATTAATGTACAAGCTGTTCATATGTAAAGTTATTGATTTTTTAATAATAACTTTATCAGAATGCTTATACAATTTATGGTATAATAAGAAAACTAAAATTCTGATCGTTATAATCAATTGATTCAATATTTCATAAATACTGACATTATAATGTCTACTTTACCAATTCTATCTTTTTAGGAAACTTCTGCTCCAACACCTGCTTCAGTTTGTTGGCCTGGAAAAACAGAAATATGAACTTTCAGCTCTTTTATTGATTATTTTATTTAAACACTTAACCACTCAGAGTCAAACTTCTACGCGTTTGAAATCTGTTAGAAAATCAAATTTAATTAAAGACCTTTCTTACTAACTAGATTCAAGTTTTAAAGGCTTCATTTCCAACCCTAAGGTACTAATGTGCAGCAAGCAGCATAAAACCTGAGCAGCATGCGAGTAACTCGCATGCTGTTCTGGTTTTATGCTGGTTGCATAAACCATTTCCACTTTGCTTCTGAGTGGTAAAGGGTTAACTACTTTGAATATTTTACTTTAATAAAATTTACATAAACAATTTGGCAACAATAAAAACTACTGTAGACCTTTCTTCGCATCTATGTTTAGTCTTTCCAGTCAGACAAAGATCAAGAAAAGAATATTTAGAACATAGTAAAATACATGAAGCATGCTGGAAAGCTAATTTGCTTGTGTTAAAAGAGTCAACCTTGATCACAGGCTTTTCTATGATATTCCGTCCACATAAATACGGCAGACACTGTATGTAATAAAATCCAGTAACTCACACCATCTGACATTTCAAACTACCAAGATTAAGGATTTTTAAACTTACCCGGGACTGGTACCCTCACCCGCCACTGAAACACAAACAAAAGAAATAATCATTAGCATTCAACTTGTTTAATGTAATTGTTTTCTACTAGCCAGTGTTTTTTCACCATTTTGGGAATGGGGCTGGGTCCATTTGGATTGGGAAAAAATTGCGACATTTTGACTAAATTTGGGAAATTAGTGTTGTTGTTGTTTTGCTAACAAATGCTTCAAAATTGACAATAAAAGTGTCTTCAATGTTCAACTTATAAAGCTGGATTGGAGATGAACTAAATGTTGAGATCTATATATTTTTTTTTTTCTAAACCCTCAATTGCAAATTTTTAGGTCCCTTTTGGGGAAAAAATATTTACCTTTTTCAATTGGGAATGGGGCCGATTACCAGCCCCAATTTTGAATGAAAAAAAAACCCACTGCTAGCTGAACAATACTTTATGAAGAACTGATAATTACTAATGCCAGAAATGGTTAGTAAAAAGTTAATATATTATTAGCCACCTATCAATTAGCCTGAAACTATTTAATCTGATACATAGGCAAAAGCAAAACAACAGTTTCAACATTTATGATCACTCTTAATTTCTGTTAAGTCAGCAGGTTTCTTCCTGGCTCTGGGGAAAAGGCCTGGACTTGTTAAAGGAAATAGCACGAAAAGCTGCATTAAAAGGAAAAGTTAAGTGTGCTTTTGGCAGTTTTGGAGAAATATTATCAACTATGAGTATAAACATTCACACTTTAAGTGTTATTGTTATGTCATTGAAACTATTTAACTGAGCTTATATTATAAAATATTTAATATATAATAACATCTCAATATCTTCCATTTCACTTACATGCCATAACAATAAACTGTACCGGGATTTGTTAATATTTGAAGTAGTTTTTTTTGCAAAAGTTGGTAGGGAGAAGTCTGGGGGATTTCATCTCGCGGTGGTCGCAGGGGAGCGCCCCGGCGCCCCACCCAATGATAAATATTAAATTTGTATTTAAAATGTGTAAACACACAAGATTTTTATGTCAATCTCAAGTAAATTTTTTGTTCTCGGACATAAGTTAACCCCCCCACCAAAAACTCCCCAAAAAACATTGCTTTTTAATTTGCAAATGTTTTGACAAAATACTGGCTAGACTTAGCTCCCTTAAGTAATCTGAAGCATGTACAATGTTTCTCAAATGTGTCGTGTTCTGAGAAAACTGGACAAAATGCTTGTGCGTAAAGTGTCATCCCAGATTAGCCTGTGCAGTCTGCACAGGCTAATCCTGGACTACACTTTCCGCCTAATTTGGATTTTTGCTAAGAAGAAACATCATTTAAACGAAAAATTCAATAAAAGCGTAAATTGTCGTCACTGATAAGCCTGTGCAGACTGCACAGGCTAATCTGGGATGACAATTTACACACAAGCATTTTGCCGAGTTTTCTCAGTCACAGTCTCATGGGGCCCCTAAAAGTCGCGGGGCCCAAAGGCAGTTGACTACTCTTCCTAAGGCCTAAAAAAAATAGGTTTGTTTCTGGTTACATGCCCAAAAAATGTGGGTCCGTAGGTAGGCTTTTTTTTCTTCTTTTTTTTCTTACCACAACACTTAATTGAATATTTAACACAATGAGAATGTCATTATTTCCAGGTATCAGCAGTGTGAAATGCATGACGACAAAGTACTACCGGTACATTGTTCTTAACAAGAAGATTGTCTTTATCTGTAAATTACTGTACAAATAAATAATCTTACCGCATCCGAATTTTATGTCCCAAACTTAAGTTTTTTCTGTTACAAAATCCGCATCCGAATTTTATGTCCGAAATTTACCCAACTTTTCGGAGTAAATTTTGGACAAAAAATTTGGATGCAGATTTTGTAACAGAAAAAAATTGTCTTAAGAGTCGGCGGTTTAAAACAGGGTCGGTCGGGTAACCGGAAACAAGACTTCTTTTTTTTAGGCCTAATGGGCAGTGCCAGATAAACATCCTGAAGGCCCATAGGCAGTGAAACTTTTTGGGCCCAGGCCTTGTGCCTAATAGAAATTAGAATGCCAGTGCCCGTTGGATTTCACTCTTTTTAATTAGTCTACCAGTGCCATGGCTGGCAGGGGTTTGCAGACATTTCCCCCCCCCCAAGATGTTTCCTCCCCAGACGTTTCCCCCCAAAGACGTTTCCTCCCCAGACATTTCCCCCCATTTTAGTTTTAGTGCTGACGTTTTCCCTCCAATAAATTTATAATTGTTTGGTTGAAGTATAATCTTGATTTATTATCAAAATGATTATTTTGTTTATGAAATCTTTAATAAACTTTATCTATGAAGCAGCTTGCTTTTACTCAATTCATTAATACAATAGTTATTATTGTTTAATTTGTAACATACTATTTCACTTAACATGACCATCAAAGAACATCAAAGCTGTGTTTTTACTCAATTTTTCAATGAGCTCAATTAATTAAAGAAAAATTTCTGTCAGGCACTTATAAAAACAATTATAATTAGAGCTATTTAATTGGTAAAATTTGTTAGAGGCTTCCCTAAAAACAACCATCAAAGAACTTCAAAGCTTAGTGCTTTTACTCATGTATCCACATTTTCCCACTTGCATATTATTTGTGTTAATTTGCTCTAATTAGATTCAAATAAGTTCAACTTGTAATTTGTTGGTACAATTACAGTCTACTCTCGTTATCTCAAAGTCGGAGGGAACAAGAAAAAATATCGAGATAACGAGAGTTTTAGATATCCGATAAGGCGTTTTCAAAGAAAAATGAGACTAAAATTTACATTGTTTTTAACATCTATATACTCTCGTACCCTATCTATTACCTGATATATTATATATTATGTAGACGTTTCACCCCCAAAATGGGAGTGAAACTTCTAGGGGGGAAATGTCTGGGGAGGAAACGTCTTGGGGGGGAAACGACTGCCATCCGCTGGCAGGACATACATTTGTGACAATGTCTTTTTTTATGAATAAAATCTCATTATAATACTGTTATATCAATACAATATTATAATTATTAGATTAAGAATTTAATTTAACAATCACTGCAGTAAAAAATACCCTTTCGTCACAGCCCGATGGTGCCCCTAAAGTTGCGGGCCCATAGGCCATAACCTACTCTGCCTGATGGGTAACCCGGGACGGGACCCTGGTTTAAATATACATTTAATTGTGTCCAACATTAATTATGCACAACAAAAAATGGCCAATACTTTTTGAAAGCGGATTTTTTTTGTTGCAACAACTTTTTTTGAGCCAGCGGGAACCCGGAAGTGATATTTTTACAAATTTTCTCATCTGAGTCCTGGGACTCAATAACTTGCAAATCTATGAGTCCCCAAATTGAAAGAACGAGTCCAAATATTAAACTATAAAAAAATCACTGCCCGGACATAAAAAGGTTTCATGTTCTAAAAAATAACCCAACAGAGGTTATTCAGAACGTAGCCTATGTTGAAAAGCAAAATTAGCCGATATTACTTATAATTCATAACGTACACATTGTAACAAAGAAAACATACCAATATAAAATGTGCACCTTCACCATTTTCTGCAAGTCTGTTGCCTTAAAAACAACAAATTTCAAGACTGAAATGAGATCTAGAAGTTGATCATGCGACTTCGCGTCACGGGCACTTTCAACTTTCGCTTAACAACGTACTACCCGCAAACTGGCGAAAAGACAATAGGCTAAAATCAACCGTATTGAACGAAGTAACGAAGGCATTAATTTTAATTGCAGGATTGTAAAATTTAATGTCGTTTTATATATATTCTGACATGTACAAAAAAAAAAAAAAAAAATTGTTCCGTGAAAATAGTTTTATCTTCACATAAACAATCTCTACTAAGCCGCGTTCACATCATTTAATGTACTGCAATGTTTTAATGCGAAGGACATGAAGAAATTATATGTGAAATAATGTGGTAAACGTATTAATTAGCGGACAAATCTAGGATCACACAATGTTAAGTGTGCTGCTTAAAACTTCTATGGTGGAAACTTAGACCGATCCGTCTGCTGACCTTTTCTCTGTTTTTAAAAATAAATACATTTCCTAGTAAAACGTACACTTGTCATTAAGATGTGTAAGCATGGTCTCTTCCTTTACAATTAAATGTATATTTGCAAAAATAGATATCAAAGTTGTTTGTTTTGAACCGTCCAGAGGGAATCAAGATAAATAGGGTGTTACACTAAATATCTCGTGCATAGCGGTCCGCAATTAGAACTGATTGTCGTAAACAGATATAAAATTGTTTCCAGAGAGAAACATTTGTTTGCTATCTAGAATAATTAAATTGGCTCCGTAAACGACAAGCACAGATGTACTGGGCTAAATAGACCCATATAACTGACAGAAGTCTTCGCGACGAGAATTGTTTTATTTTTAGCCTATTTGCAACGCAGTTGTAAATAGGCTTTTAATGGTTAACCTCATTTCGAAATCACAGCTCGAAATGGTTGTCTTTTATGAAGCCTTACCTGATTTTGGGCTGACGAAATAGATATTTAATATAGTATTTGGTAATTCTTACAATTTTTCATTTAGAAACTTTTTTCTAATATTTTCTTCCAAGAATATTGCTTACACCGTTTTTAGTGAATTTTTCTAAGACCGTTTTGTGTGAAAAAACGTTCTTAAAAACTAAAACAAATTTCGTTCGTAAAACAATTCTGTTCTTGTTGATAGTGACCTCACAACTACTTTCTATTTCCTTTGTTTACTTCTGGGAGAGGTCAAATCTTTACATACCTGAATTCATTAGGACCTGGTTTATGGATATATACAATTTAATTATTATTATTATATTTAATTATAAATATAAATGTACATATGCTCAACAGGAAGTGGGACATAAAGCACTTTCATTCTTTGAAAATGTGTAAGAAAAATGGCGGAGTACGATGAATGTTTTCTGATTATTCTGACATGGATTCTGACCTGCCTTTCTATGGATTTGATGAAGTAGAGTTTCGTTATAGAGATGTGTCAATTGAAATTAAAATGATTTACTTTGAGTCAGAAATTTACCGATTTAATTCAATTTGATGTAGAGAAGGGTGGACATAAAAGTCCCCCATCAACAGGTCGTACACAGTTGAACGTTGAAATGGAGATGCAGGAGCCATTAAACTTCTTGAAATTGTTAATTGATGACGATTAATTACCTTGTGCTATTTGACTATGCAAAGTAAAATGGCCCATTAAAACAACACTGAAGAATGAGAAAATGGGAAGAGGTAACATTTGCTGGAAATTGGATGCTGACAATGGCAATAAATATAGGGCTGTTATACAGGTCAGATTTTGGAATCTCTGCTAATAGTTAGATTTTAAATGATTTATTTTTATTTAAAACTAAACATTGCAACAAAATATAAATTTATTCAATATTAAATTGCTTTAAAATGTTCTGAAACTAAAGGTTACTGAACATAACTTGTTCTCTTACAGGGAAAAAAACAACACAAAATCAAAATTTTAAAACTACCATCATTATCTACAATCGATGACAAATGAGAAAAATATAGGTTTTATAAACTTATGTCTTATAATAAATGAAATGCATCCGTTTGAAATAGACCACCCATATCAGCCTCTATTATAGAAATTTATTCAGCAGTGATGAGGCTTATCAGTTATTACATGCATAGCAGGTTAAGGGTTAACATTTACTTCAGCAGAAACTGCCCTGTATCTTGCAAATAGGCTTTCAACGCCATCGGCGCTCTCGTTTATTATAGAGAGCCATGTGCTTTTCAATTAGCATGCCTATTGAAATTGCCGATGTAGCAGGTAAAACAACCTCAACACGACAGCATTGAAAAACGAAATAGTAACTTATATTGTTTTACGTCTCTAACGAAAAACAATTGTTGTTAATAGATCTTTTTCTGTATTTTAAATATATTATTACTAATGACATAACTGTCCATTTAACAAAATATACAGAAACAGTTGTGTGTTGTTCCGATAATACCAACGTCCAACGTTATTAAAATTACTCAGATACATACATTTTAGAATTTCATAATTAGCCAAAAAAGCAAAAAAGCTTTTAATTTATGTATTCATATATCTTTGCAAGCAGCAACGGCGACTTAATGTGGAAAAGACCTGTTGCCTCCAGTTGTACGGAGTATACGAAAAAAAACCCAGCTCAACTTATGTCTTCATTTTGTCGCGAATCAGGATGCAGATGACACTAGTACTGCCACTTTAATGTGCACAACGAACTCCTTTCTGGAAACATCAAACAGTTCTTATGCATATGCTGATCAGTATGCTGTGCTAAATCAACTCGGTGCATACAAACATGCTAAAAGGTATTTTCACTAGTTTAGCGCTAATCAGCCAACTGTTGCAAACGAGAGAGTTACGGTGTTATAAATTATCTCATTTATCACAGCATCAGTTTTAATGTGTTGAAAAAGGTGTTATATAATAAATAAAAAATGCAAAATCATGAGATTGCAGATTGTGGTATTTTATGGTGATAATTTTTCCAATGTAGTCTTTGAATTATCTAACAAATGATGCCGGTGTTCAACATATATATTACTTATATAGGAATTACGCTACGTCTTTGGATATTTTGTGATTTGTTTTGTTGAAAATGTTCGTATGTAGTTTGAACCATTTAACTTTTATGAGTTGTGCTTAGCTTATGATTGTTTTGATTGAGAACGATGTTAATTTGATAAAGCAGATGAGCTGCGTTAAGCTTGTGGTTGTAAGAATGAAACTGATGAATCTAATCAATCAATCAAGTTGGAGACAAAGGGAACAACCATAGGAACATGGAACGTCAGAGCACTCCATGCGTGTGGCAAGGTCCATGAATTGACGCACGAGCTGAAGCGCTACCGCTGGGAAATCTTCGGACTAGCCGAGATCAGGTGGCTAGGCTTCGGAGAAACATCAACATACGAAGGGCACAATATATGGTTCAGAGGTGAGGTTTCATTACATCGCAACGGAGTTGCTTGCTTCGTTAAGAAGGAGATAGCCAACAGAGCTATCAGTTGCACACCACTCTCCAGCAGACTCATTCCCATCTGTAAAGGCCGAAAAAGGACAACCTCAAGTTATGCGAGAATTATCGCACCATCAGCCTCATCAGTCATCCCAGCAAAGTCATGCAACGCACCTTCTTCAATCGATTGAAAAGTAAGGCCGAGGAATTGCTGGTCAAAGAGCAGGCTGGATTCAGAGCGGGGCGGAGCACAGTGGAAAAGATCTTCAACTGCAGAGTCATCATTTAGAAACTCAACGTGAGTTCTTCCACAATTTCATCGACTTTTTGAAAGATTTTCACCGCGTGTGGCATGATGGCATATGGCATGTTATGAATGGATTCAACATTGACGAAGGGCTGTTGCAAGTTATCCAAGAACTCTACGGAAACGCCAGCAGCGCAGTACTTCTTAATGGACAGCAGGGAGACTTCTTGAGGACATCAGTGGGCGTCCGTCAGGCATGTCTGCTCTCTCCCGTCCTGTTTAACCTTTTGCTTGGGAAGATAATGCAGGAGACCCTCCATGACCACCTGTACCGTAGTCACTTATTCTAACAATATTATGTTAAACAAGACAAGTCTCTGAATTATTTCTAAGTTCTACTTATTTTTCTTCTTTAATAGAGTACAATACAACACTATTTAAATCTATCAGTCTAGAGTGTTCTATCGATCCAAGGTGCAGAATGAATTCTTACAACAAAACACCGCATTATATTTTGAGGTAAATACACATAAAATCAAAATATTTCTTATTCAATTCTTGACTGGCCAAACATAACCCCTCTTCCCGATTAACTACTTGTTGATTGGACAAATCGCTCATGCATCTTCACCGTGACCCAGCAGGAAAAGTGCAAGACACAATTATTTACGTTTGACCAATTTCAACGAATGTTTATGATGACCTTTCTAGATGAGTAACTCTTGGGGCTATAAGATTGCGCTTCAGTAAGCATATGTGACCATTTCGACTGACGTTTTTGATGGCTGAACTAGATTGGGATAATGAAGTTATACTTCAATAAACAATTATTTAAACATCATTACATATTCTGTCTGTTCTGGCATCTGTTATGTATCGCCATAAGGTAATGTCGACCTACAAGCCAAATTGCTGATCCAGAACACATTAACAATGTACAATGAAACTAATAATAATTTTCAAAATTCTATTAAAACATTTATATAAAATGATTACTAAAAATATTCATTATTTATATATAAATATTACTAATAATATTCATTACGTTTCATTATGATAAGGAAAGTATTTATAATTTCCCAAATTAGATTATTTATACATAATAATGTACGATGAGATACCTGTTTTAATCATTAACAATACGCATACAACGATTATGCTTAGACGTAATTGTGCCATAGGTCAACTTAAATCTATAAAAGATAGTGAAATATGCTCTGTCGAAAACGTTATCAAAAATAACACATCAAAATCAGGACTATCAAAAGAAGAAATTTTGTCTGATTTACATGTTAATAAAGATCAAAATACATTCTTCCTTCACTTTTAAAACACAAAACTTTATTTGCAAGAAACAAATAAGAATTGACCCAAACATCATCAGTAGAAGTTAATATCCCAACAGGTGACCGTCCACCAATTAAATTAAGACCATACCGAACACCAATAAACAATAAAAAAATCATAGACAAAGCAATTGACGAACTGTAAGATGCAAATATCATAAGGCCATACCGATCGACTTGGAGTTTCTCCATAGTAATAGTAGACACAATTCTGTAATTATTTATATATTATTATGTCCAATATTTATATATAACAATGTACACCTCTATCTCCATGGGTGGAAGACCAATGTCCAACTTGAGATTCGCTAATGCCATTGATCTCATGCGTGGCACCAGCAGTGAATTTTAAGATCTCACCAACAGGCGCTATGCAAGAGCAGGATCATACGGGATGGAGGTCAACACGGAGTAATCGAAGCTCATGGGGGAAAAGCACGATCAACACCAGTGCAGACATTGCCATGAACGACGAGAAGCTGGAAAATGTGACCAGCTTCAAGTACGTGGGAGCAATCCTTTCCAAGGATGGTACCAGTCCCGCTGAGGTCCAAATAAAATGGCAACCGAAGCGATGGCCAGACTGAGCAGGTTTTGGACAAACAGTTCCATTAGCTTCACCAAGTACAGGCTAAGCAAGCCTCGTAGTCTCCATTCTTCTATGCGTGACCTGGACGCTTCAATCAGACACAGAACGCACGATACAGGCCTTTGAACACAAATATCTCCGAAGACTGCTCCGCATCTCCTACATGGAGCACACGACCATCGAGTACGTCCGGAACATGACTGCAACACTTGTTGGCAAGAAAGAGCCCCTACTGGCGACCGTCAAACGGCGAAAGCTAGCTTCGTTTTGGACACGTCATCAGTCACAACTCTCTGCGCAAGAGGGAGGTTGCCGTCGAGACCGTCAGCAGAAAAGCTGGATGGACAATGTGAACGAGTTGACATCCCTCCCCATGGAGGAATCACCTTCAGCAGCCCACAACAGACCTGGCTGGCGGAGGATTTCTGTATCGTCGTCCCTCATTCACCCCAACGGCCAGATCGATCAAGGGAATGATTATGATGTGTGTGTTATATTGTTATGCAACCGTTAATAGAAAAGGCTCGTACATTTTCCCTTTTTTATTTATGACGTTATTCTTTTTTGACTTTTTTGTGTGGACTTTTTTGTCCACAATCTTGCGCTATTATTCTTGGTTTATTACACATTAAGCAATACAGAATTTGAGGACCATTATTGGTTCACAAGTCGCATGTCAGAATTGAAAATCCTCGCTTTTTTGACTGGATAACAATTTTGATGCTAGCAATCCTTTAAATACGAACGTACTGACATACAATTCAAATGAGTGTGATGTTTTGGCACCTTAAAACCGGTTTTGTATTGATCGTTCCAAGGCGGTGACATTTGTATGCATTTAAGTTTAACTGAATATAAAATTATCGGATGTATTTCACATGTCATAGAAAAATGATGCAGTTTATCATATATCAGTGATTTTATCTTGAGGATCAAATGCGCTGGTGGTCCAAAGTCGGGCCAATAAGATACATGCTGTATGTATATTGCAATCATTATCTAAGACGGATGTCAAATAATTATTCGATTCCATGTTCAAAATTTATATCTTTCAAATGACTTCTTACATATAAAAATACTGGGCGTGATTTAACAAGAATGGAACCAACGCATTAACAAATACATAACTTAAAGATCGGGCTAAAATCTGCCTACACCAGCAAACTCCTAAGGTAAGTCGAACGTCCAGCCGACTAAGGGAGATATTGCGAGCGGGAGGACGAATCTAATTCCGTAAGTGGAGGCCTAAAACAACGCATCACTGAACTATTTTACTCGTCTATTGTATACGTATTTCTTAAGGAATATACGAATATTTCAAACAACAATAACACTCAAAAGAGAAAAAGATATTTATTAAGGAAAGAGTAAGGCTGTGTCAATATTGGAAAGAGTTAAAAAACATTGTGCTTCTTATTATATGTCATTTATTGGATGTTCATATAAGTTAGTACTTTGTCAGTTATTACTCGATTGCAAATATATTTAGGGGCAAAACAAATTTGTAAAAAAATGAAGACATATTTTTGTGAATGATATCCCTTTTTTATTTAGTGTGAGCCACAATAAACTCCTGATATTTGACTGATTTATCCAGCAAATATATATTCATTTTGTTCGTTTGTATGTGGTTATAATATTTATGCGTCAGCAAATATTGTGATATCAACTATTTTCGGTTGATCTATTTTATGAGATACACGTGTAGTTAGTGTTTCGTATTATATAATTTCGAAACCGGCTATAATAAATTACGACGCTGTTAAGCAATTAGTCGAATTTCGCGAGCATTTCTCGATCGCGCGTGCACAGCGGTTTGCACTTCGCACTAATGGTCATTCAAGGATATAAAACACTGTTTTACAGAGTATTTGCATGAATTGTCAAAGATAATCTAATTGGTTCCATAAACGACAGCAAAGAAAACATCCGTTCTAATGACATGAAAGATAGAATACACTTTTTTAATGTCAACATTTCATTTTGTCAAACTTAAACCAAAATGAATAAGAAAGAGAAGTGTAAAAATAGAATAAACAAAATATCTGTTAATGGTACCATAAAGCAAATGTTGTTCACTTCGATGAAATTCATGACGACGCCGATATTGAAACGTTGACTCGTGTATGTTGCAGAAAGTAAATTTGTGGTGATGTGTCGTATGAAACACTATGCACAAAAATGACACTGTCCTAACAGTGTACATGCCTTTTGTACATGAATGCATTTTCAGCTGTTCAAATTATTTTAAATTGTTAACAACTTTAATTTCGTTCGTCGTTTGCTACCACTTCGTCTGAAATTTGATTCTAGTTTGTAATTAAAGACTTTGTTTTATTTGGAAAAAAAGTACCCCGCTTAAATTTTGCACGATTGATATCTTTTTAGTTTTTAATATGGCATTTATTATTTGTGAATTCACAGTATCGCAACTACTCATGTATCTGAAATTTACCTTTCAATTAAACTTAAATTCAAAATAACAACACCACAAAAAACAGTAACAATAAGAGCAATACATCGTATTGAAATCGAAAAGCGTTGTTTATTTATCTCATATTAAAAATTAAAAAGATGTGCGAAACAAACTTTTCTCTTACATAGGTATTACAACAAATTGCGTATATTAAAATTGTATTGACGTTGAAACCTGATTAAAAATAATTGATTTGTTTTATAGCTTTTTATGTAGAAACTTCAATGTTCAACCCTTACTTTTCACAGGTTGACAGCAACAATACATTTTGTTTATACTGCTGTATTTTAAAGGTTTGTTTAATGTTGATTTATTTTGATAAAACATTTCGTTGCTTTATATTGTGATTTATATATAGTATGTTAGGGGGCCTTTCTATGGTATAACACAATTTATCGATATGCGGTTTTTTATTTAATAAACTATGCATTACTAATTCAGCAGTTATAAAGGGTCTGACAGAGAATTGTGTAGTCTCCAATCATCCTGCAAACAAATTATTCTCCGATATCATAAGCACATGTGAGTGCCAGAGAAGGGTACTATTATTCTCCGATATCATAAGCACATGTGAATGCCAGAGAAGGGTACTGTTTTTGTTCGGAAATCCAATAATGCTATTTTCCATTGTATTGATTTTCCAGAATCCAGTAAAGGGTAACCCAATAAACTTACGAAATGATCGAAACCAGGCCTGCTGTGGCCTTTGGCCAAGCTGGTAACCAAATTTCACATTTTAATTAAATTGTTGCCAAATAAGCTTAAATGCTATGATAACTGTTGGAAAACCGCACATAATATGGAGAACAACACCAACAATTACATTTTACACGGAATTCAATAGATTCTGTAAACTTTTCACAATTACTTGAAACACGTGGCAAATGTTCCATTCATACCGCAATACATAAAGAGTTGTAAAACGTTAAACTGTAAGGCATTAATTTAAATAGATATATGGTGTCTTCCAGTTTTCTGAAATGTTATGAGTTTGAAACAAATGAGCTTTTTAGTTTTCATCTGATCTAACTGTAAAGTAGATATAATGATTGCCCTTATGCATGTTGAAATGCAAAGAATGCATAAAACGAAGTGTATTAAAAACTCGAACAGAGAAAGTTAATGCGAAAAACAATAATACCAAAATGCGGAAACGGTGAATTGCGGCACGTCAGTAATGATCAGCATTGTTGGTGCATACTGGGCGCTGTTAATTCATAAATATATGAAAATGCAGTCATTCATGTATTTGCAGAAGGCAAACAAATTGCACTATAATGCGGCACTGATCCACACGACATATCAAAATAATAACACACCTAAATGATAAACAACTTAGAATCGTTAATGCAAACTATTGGAAGGATAAGACTTGGCTTGGCTAAAAACAATAAAACGCTAGATATGCGTCATCATTACTGTAACAACAAGCCGAAAGTAGAATGTTTAAAAAACAAACATGAAAAATTAAACAAACCTCGTGTCTTACAGTTAAAAATAAATGTATATTTCCTTACTATATAGCGCAGTGCTTCCGTTTAACAAAGAACTCTCAGAAACTCAGAAGAAAACTCAAAGCTCTGTAGAGAACCAATACTTGCTTATCTATTTCATTTAACTTATTCTAAATGATATCTTACATTTCTAGAGTATGGAACGCCTCGCCTGTCTTCTGTTAATTATTAATATATCGGCTGTTTCATTAAAATGATGTGTGTAACTGTTTAAATCATATGATATTATGCATATAATAGTATGCTGTGTGCTTGCCATATAATGCCGTGTGTTTGTTTTGGTATGCTGTGTGTTTGTGATGGTATGCTGTGTGTTTGTGATGGTACGCCGTGTGTTTGTGATGGTATGTTGTGTGTTTGTGATGGTATGCTGTGTAAGTGATGGTAGGCTGTGTGTTTGTGATGGTAGGCTGTGTGTTTGTGATGGTGTGCTGTGTGTTTTGATGGTACGCTGTGTGTTTGTGATGGTATGCTGTGTATTTGTGATGGAACGCTGTGTGTTTGTAATGGTATGCTGTGTGTTGCAAGGAACCTTATTAACGACATTTAATCTTATGATGCGTTTTGTTTCGCTATTTATGCTGACACTTCATGTGATGTAACAGGCCACTCGATACCATGAATTACAATTGCTGTTGTAGCAATTACTATTTAATAAAAAGGAATATGATACGAAGTATTTTAAGTTAAAATATTATTTCTTTTCCGTTTTTTTTTATACAGCTTATTTAAAGATAGCCTCCTACATGGATTTCTTTATTGTTCTTGCTAATATATTGTTCTTGCTTATTGTTTTAGTTTTATTTAAATAATTTAGAAGATACCCACACCTATACCTATTTTTATGAAGTTATTTAAGCCTTGCCTGAACTGTTCCTGCAATTTCATCAACAACCATCACTAATTACAAACAACAGTGACATACATTGTGTCAAGACTAGTTTCTCCCAGTTGAAATGTGGGTATTAACATTGATTTTTCGCTCAATTTCTCTTCCTCTGTCATCATAAGGCTACGATACAGGTGACAGTAGTCTTTATCTATCTTCTTAGTGCAGTATAATCCTACAGCCATGTCTTATTAAGTATATTAAAGTTTTACAAGTTTATACAAGTTTATTTGAACAAGACATCCAGAAGGCCAAAAGCCCAAGTGGACAAATAAAGCGTACAATGTTTACAAAGTAAATAGTCATGATCATACAAAGTTATAATACGTTCAATTGCAACAATACATATATTAATACATATTTTTACTGTTTTAATAACTATCGATAGTTTATTTATAATCAAATATGTATAACTACGTATCATTGTGATAAAGCTAATTAAATAAAACAACATATCNAATTAATGTTATAATAATAATACGTTCTACTTGACCAAATAAAACAATATAAATCGCTGTAATTCAATTCATAACAATAAGTTAACTACATTGAACACATATTGTCATAGAGGACATTCATCGAAAAGATAATAATGACAATTGATCAAATACATTCAAATACAGTTTTTTTTCAGTAAAATGTTAAGGTCCGTTAAACACGTACATATACAACAGGGTACATATGTATTACTAGCCCTTACTAGAAATGATTTATATAAGTTACAGCATAATTTGTGCAGCAACGTTTTATTTTCAGTTGTTAGTAATTCAATAAATTTGATTACGTTAGGTCGATTTCTGTAATAAAATGGTATATACTGAGATTTTAATTCTGAATACATTCTTCACTCTAAAACAAAGTGAAATTCATCTTCTAATGTGTTACACAAATGACATTTTCTTTCGCCTATAGGACCGGGAGGTTTGGCCCATCTCCCACTTTCTACATGTAATCTATGTGAAGAGCATCTTAATTTAGAAAAAAAAATATTCGAAATTTTTTAGGCTGAACATTAAAAATGCTTGTCCTGAAAGCGTAGTCTGTGCTTCCGAAAAGGAACCGCCTGGTGTAAAAACGATACCAAGATAATTATCCCCCGCCAAAGGCGGAGGGATATTGTTTTTGCGTTGTCCGTCCGTCCGTCCGTCCTTCCGTCCGTCCTTCCGACCGTTCGTCCGTCCGTCCGGGACTTTTGTGTCCGGAGCCATATCTTGGAAGTGCTTTGGCGGATTTCATTGAAACTTGGTATGAGTATATATATGGATAAGAGGATGATGCACGCCAAATGGCATTGTACACCATATATTAATAATGGAGTTATGGCCCTTTGTATCTTGAAAAAATGCGTTTTTTCTGTGACAAAGCTCTTAATTAGCGGGGGATATCAATTCAACGAATTTGCTTGTTAAACTTATTTTCAATATCAACCCGTTTACCGTTATAGTTAAAATGTTTAGAGGTTTATCGCCCACATTTTCTGAAAATCATGATTTTCGTTTTTTAAATGTTTACAATAAGTTTTCAGCGCTGACAATAATCTTGAAGTAAATCTAATCCTCTTTTTTGTAATTCTTCTGCTGTGTTACCGAAAATAATCATATCATCAGCATAAAGTAAGAGAAACATTGCAAAAGCATTAACATCAATACCTCTATTCCTTAAATGTAAAATTCTGACTCTAAGTCATTAAAATACATTGAAAATAAAAAAACGGGACAATCATTCACCCTGTCTCACTCCAAGCATGCATTCGTAACTATCACTTAGTTCGTTACAATGTTTGACTTTGGACTCAATCGCATTATTCATCGACCTCATTATATCAAGTATAGGACCACGAATACCTAACTTTATCAATTAATACCATAAATTATCCCTTACAAAGTAGTCAAATGCCTTAGTAAAATCTTCAAAAGCACAATAGAACTGTTTACCATGATTTAAAATGTGAGGTATGAGTCTATGTAAAACAAATATATTGTCAACTGTGCTCATCTGGGACCTGAATCCCGCCTGTGCCTCTATATATACACAGTAGTTTTCTGCCCAAACAGATAATCTATTATTTTGGTAAATAATTTTCCTAGTGTGCTAAGAAGTGTAATACCTCGATAATTATTAACATCGTTAACACTACCTTTCGTGTGTAAAGGAATAACCAGACCATCTGACCATGCCGTAGGAAAATACCCTAACATAAATATTTTATTAAATAGCGCATGTAAATACGGCCTAAGTATACTTTTTCCGTGTATAAAAAATTCATTTAAATATAAATCAGGGCCTGCACTCTTGTTCAGTCTTATTTCGGTAATTGCCTTGTTAATTTCTTGCATTGATATAGGCATATTTAATTCCTCAAACATAATTTTAAACTCATTTTGTTCATACCTTTCAACAAAGTTTACAACGTCTTCATCAGGTGAAAAAAACATGCTATCTGGGTTATTAACACTTTTCAAATAATTCGCAAATACATCCATGGTTATATTCGATGTTTTTAAACCAGCTGTTTGTTTTAACATTTTCCAATACAATCTGGCATTTTTAAACCTGGCATCTATTAATTTTTTGGTTTGATTATTATCATATTTTAGTTTAGCTTGCTTAATACAATTTTTATATTCAGTCCTACTGTTAATTAATAACGAACTATATTCATCTGTTTTTATTTTTTCTATATAAATTGAGATGATTATAAAAGGTTGATCTTTTTTCTGGGCACTCAGAAGTAAACCATCTATTGTTACGACTTGAACCAACATAATTTGCATTTTGTATTTTCAGTTTGCGCTTGAATAACGGTGACACAACTTGATCAATAATACCACTAAATTGTGAAATACATGCATCTATATCATTTACAGAACTGCAACTACTAACATCATTTTGCCATGCATTCGTTTGATCAATAACATAAGCAGATGACAATACGTCTGTCTAACTATCATTATTTACACTATTCCAAACATATTTATGTGCCTGATTCTGTTCAACTTTGACAAATGAACTACTTTTATCAGGCAGATTAAAAGACAATAAAAAGTCTAACATACAATGATAAGATAAAATATATATGGATCATGCACACAAAATTGATTTATATACTGAAATAAATATGGCATAGTTAAAACATAATCAACAACGCTTGCTCTAGAGGTACCGACATATACATATATTTACCGGGTACATCTTTATCAATTCGACCGTTAACTATAAGCAAACCGATTTGTTTACACAAATCAAGAAGTATTAAACCAGTATTGTTAACCCGCCCTTTATCTTGCGAGAAGCGCGGCATACATACGTCAGGGATATAATCGTCTGTTAAAAAATCAATGTTTTTAATGTTTTCATTTTCAACAAAATCAGACAGATCTGAAGTATAAGAGTTTAAGTAAAATATGCTGAACAATATGTTTGTATATTACATAATTGCATGGAGTACTTTTGCGTCGTATTTAATGGCGTATGACGAACCGGTAATGGCGTGCTGATCGAATACCGTAACTTAAATATTTCGCACACAACCATCTTTTTTGTTTAATTTAAATAAATGGGATTAGAGTGGCAAGTGGCTCATCAATGTACGTATACGTGAATAACAAAGTTTATGAGGTACTTTCGCGTCTGAGGCTGCAAAATGTGAGGACCCAGAGTATGTACCAGATTTATTATCCTTATTTGCGAGGCTCAAACATAAAATGAATTCGTCAATAATTTTGAACGATAGTTGCAATTTCAAGCTGTTTAGTTTTTACTGAAATAAATGCAATTTTTTGTGGTCTTGTGCAATGGCATATACAAAAATGCTGCTGATGACATATTGTGGCATCCAAATATAATTCTCTAACAAAGGAAATAGCCATTCGGTCAAAACATTAAAAAAAAAACACATGTCAATGAAGGTTATTTATTATGCGTTTAAAGCAGTGATAAAGTTGTTAACCACATAAAGAACTATGTATTGCACGATACAGGAAATACAACAAAGAAATCCCTAATAAAACGATAAAAACCTTTCAAAGGTCAATGCAAATATAGCAAACAATGAAACTCCAAAAACTATATCGGGATAGGAATTCTTGCCCTTATCCACTTATTCATAACCATATATAACCAAAACAGGATAAGACCACCGCCTTTGAACGGTCAATTCAAAGCTTTTATAATTAAAACCGGCCTGAGAACTAGCCGAACATCACACTGCCCCCACAATAAATCACAAACCAAACGCTTATTAAACCGGTTAAATCATGTGACAAATTAGAATAATTACATGTATACAAAATAGAACAGTTATAAATAGTTTGAAGGAGACATTTTGAGTTAATGAATCTTGTTTGGTTCACAAATGTCAAATCCGAAAAAAAGTCCAGAAGTAAAGAACCTCTGATTAGATATCAACTACATTCGGAAAAACTCCTGAAATCTAATTTGTATCGGATAATCAATCCATGAAACCATAGATCTGAATCATGTCTTCCCGTGTATCTTAAGTGACCTTTTCCATGGTTTGATTTGAGATTTTACTTACTGTTAAAAGGAATTTGTATGGCTTTACTTAGCGTAACAATGAGACTATGGGCTACTTTTAAAACATATTTAAGACATAATGTTTTGTATAGTTTATAATTAAGGGCTACCAGGGCTTTTTTCTTCGTCAATATTTTCTCAGGCTTCCTTGTTTTGTGTCTCAATTTCAATACAGATTTTGATAAAAAGGCTTGATAATCAGAAAATGTCAGTAACATAATAGGGGAATTTGCAGGGATTCACGTATGTATAATACACCCATGATAATATAACTTCTGTTTAGTATGTACTTGTTTAAATTACTTGAACTTTAAGTGAAATGTCATCGAAATAACCAAAACAACGAGCAATGTGTACTATAAAGAAATCAAAACTGAACGCATTTCTCCGAAAGAAGGAAATACTTTTTTTATATAACCTGAATATCGAAGCCGTCTTCTGGAATAAGAATGCGTTAAATCCTTTTAAAACGTGTTGCCTAATATTTATTGATGGACATGTGAACTTGAAGTCAATGACATGTTCATCTCTGCAACCATATCAGTTGAGTGTTTTGAACTATAGAAATGTTCGACATTTTGACAATTTAATGCACTTTCTGTGATTTTGGTGTTAATATGCTTTCAGAATGACGACATCTGCACATCTGCACATCTGCATATGGTGGCAGTTACTTGTTATCGAGTGCCTAGGGATTAAATATAAGCCACCATGGAGTCGCTTTGTCTTGGACATTGTACAAAACTGTATTATTAACAATTTTAGACATGGTCTGGATCTGTTGAAACACCATCACAAATATATTCATGTCATATCTGTAAAATATAGTGGAATGGTTAAGCAAATGCAATGCATGTAATACAAACATGCAATGTTTGGTTAAATTCAAGTAAATATCGATATTTAGCGGTAAGTTTTAATAGAACAGCACGAAACAATATGATTACATTTAACTTACAGTCCTTAAGCATTATTATTGTTGATCCTCTTATAAATAATAATTACTTACACATACAGGATTAACATTTGCGATATTTTTTTTTGCATTTGATGTAATTACGTTACCGTGTGAATTTTGATAATGCGGTTTAGGATTTGCAGCATTGCACAATGGTTCTTTTTTCATGCTTATAGAACGGAACTAGGTGTACTAGTGATGGTCAAAATGTATTCGAAACGTAATTTGTCTACATGCTTTCTGCGATTATTAGGAAATTAGCAAACGGATAAGACGCTGTCTTCGTCAAACGTAAAAATCCGTTTGACATCATAGCCTTGAAAACAAGAGTTGGTTTATTTATGTTGCAAATGATATTTCTACTTAGGATATATGTGTAGATGATTAAGCTTAACGTCCATTAGATATATTCTGTATCGGTTAAAAAGGAAAAGAAAAACAAAAACTGTGAAACATAATTGTTTGCAATCTTGTTTTTGGCAGTGACGGATCACCAATACACAATACTGTCTAATTTACTACCTTTCATGCGTAAGATGTTTAGAATTTAAACATCATGAGAAGCCATAGTTTTGGAAAATGTATGAAACGATTATGATTTTGCACAGCAATCTATCAAATTGGAGCTCTAAATGATCTTGAGCCGACAATTTAATACGAATATAAAAACTGTGACAGTTGCAGCAAGCATGAGGAAAATTTCACTACCAGAACGAGTCTTTTATAAATGGGAAATGGAGCATTACCCTTAAATTCGACACAGAAACAAAGCAAACAACAAACACTGATAAATAATGCAGCTGTCACCGTCTTTGAACTATAAATACATTTCACCGGTTTAAGAGGGCTACACTTCGTCAAATTTTACTGACAAAACATTGAATTGTAAATTAGAATTGATCTCAAAGCATAACACATATTCAAATCAAATAACATTACCAGGGGAACGCTTCATGTCCATTAAACTACGTAATTGATGGGTATTGATGGGCAACATAATTGATCAGGCTCTTCATAGGCGATCGATCCACCCTGTAAGTTTTCTTACGAAAAACGCTCTCACCGTTACTCAGCCACTTTTTGTTTCTCGGACCCTATGGCGCCGATAACTTCTGAATGATTGGTTGATTTGTATTTCTGCTACTTAATGAGACACGTTAAGATGAAATAATACAAAACCTGTAACGATGCAAGAAAATTTGTATCATTTTAACAAATTAAGACTTATGTGTGTTAGCATTCTTTTAAACAAATAACATTTATGAATACGTTTCTGGACATCACTATTAACAAACGAAATACTCTTTTATCTAATAATCAGCAAGCCTATAACAAGGACCATGATATAAGAACCCGCCATTTAATTATTGCTTGGAATAAGCCATTAAACTCCTAAACTCAGAAACAACCATAGCACGTCGAAACAAGTGTTGCATGTATACATATTCCATGGGAAGCATCCAAGAAAAAGGATGTTGTTAGTAGTAGTAAGGTTGTAAGTCTAGAAATGCAGCATCTTTATACACTGAACAAGCTATTAATGTTTATTTGGAAATTGTGTTCCAAGAAAGAATTATTTATGCTCAAAATATACCAATTCTTCTTCTTGTTTGCTATACACATTCAACTAACTTAAGCATTTAGCACTTAAGTATTCCGTTCTCGGAATAGTTCAGATATAAACGGTTCATAGTTAGTTACAATTGGCACACCAATTAGTACCAATTGGAACACCAATTAGTTGCTTCAATATTCTTTCAAATATGTTATGCTAAAGGAAAGTGAAAGCTAATGCAATACTAGAAAGATTCATCTTAATGGTTTTCGTTGGTCGCATAATTGTGTTGATGAATTAAACGAACTACTTTTGCTGAGATAAAAACACGACATGTCTCTTGTGGGATAAATTTTAATGTATAATAGATGTTTGACATGGCAAAAGCCCACGTTTTCGTGAGGTATTGATATTAATAGAATTGCTTCCTGAAAGTATTGAACGCCATACCATGTATTGGAAATATCCCTCGTGCGTTATCTGCGTTCATGCAATCATTCCGAACTTCAATACGTTGTGTCTGGGATTTTGTATCGATAATCTGCAGTTACCTTTTCCACATGATACTGTTCCGAGTGATTTTCTAGACTACCAATGAATCCATGAGTTGGTACGTAGGCATAAATGGGTTAAGTGGTCAGACTTGACACTCAAAAACCAACAACGCCATTGTTGGGGGTCGAACGATGCGCGGAAAATGTGACAGCAGGACATGGGTGTTTGTATATCAGCTTTACTATTGTCTGTACAATATATGTATGCTTCTTAATAATACTTGGTACTTAGGACCATATTTAAATGAACAGTTGCACCAGCAGGAGAGACAGCCATCTGTCAGCACGAGCTTTGTTTATAGCACTGGACCAGTTTCAAGTAAGAAACAACCGATAAGCACTAGAGCAAGCTGGAACCCCATCCAAAGAAATAACAAAGAAATAACCAAATAAGGCAAAGCATTAGGGTTTAAAGTGATATATGCAGGGCCGAAAAGATCACCCTTTTCGTACACACTTGCACATTTACATTGCTGGCTATATGAAAAAGTACGCATACAAAATACAAAACATTAAATGAAGATTTACTCCATTGGAGAGGCAAAACAAACAACGGAAGAAACAACAACAACAACAAAACATCAAAATTGGGGGATTAAACGTCTCCGTGTTAAGGTCTTACCAACACTCGATGGCAATAATGATTTCGGTCAAGTGGTTTGAGCAACTCTGAGGCCCAATGTTTATGCTTGCTAACATTGTTTGACATTATGTATTTAATATTAGGAGTAAGGCACTGAAAGGCACACTGTTAATGAAACATAAGTCATCTGTTTTACAGTATTTATAACATCATAATCACAAAACTTGTATTAATAACAAAATGTCGTCAATATATCTGTCTTATATCTTATTTTTAAATATATTTTACCTTAATTCTCTTGTTTTCAGTTATTGACATTATTATTATGTTCAACAGAATAATCAAATCATATTAGACATAACACATATTACTATTTAGCATCATGGAACATGTATTTGTGTGGATTTTCAAACTTTCTTCTGTAGGATGCAAATGATGGCATCATCGGCATATTTAATGTTGGTAAATTCACGCAAGCTATGTCTGTATAAGCCGTTATAAGATACATTAAATAGGAAAGCGTTACATTTGATTAATTTACTCATGGCTCTAGTAGTTTCTATCTTAAAAGCATTAAGAGTTTTGTGTTTATAGTATTAAATATTCCAGTGAATTTTCAAAGATTGGAATAACACACTCGAACAAGCTATTTCTCGTTTTTTTTTTTAAAGAGAAAACAATGTTTGCGCATACATAACAGTTAATGGATTTCATGACAATCGAAACTTTCTTGCTTCACAATAATTGCAATTATGTTAGAAACATAAAAAATAAATACAAATAATTGTTGTACAGTCATCTTAAATCATGTTTTAAATGAAATACACGCAACACAAATAGTCATTTTCCACCATCAAAGATATTATGTTGTTGACGTTTTTTTTTAAATATTAAATGATCAACTTTATGAACAAAGTAAATGGAAAAACTAACGGACCATGATTCGAAGCATTTTAGTTTTTGGGGCAATTGAATGCATGATTTGTAAAAAAATATTATTGATGAACATAACAATCCAAATTACACATATCTCGCATTGTACCTTTATGTAAAAATAGTTCGACCTTATGAACGGTAACCTGTTTAAAATTTATGACTTTTAATTTTGTATGGAAACTAATGGTTCTTTTTGAATAACATCAATTTAATTTTTATTAAAATAATTCATTTATATTTAATAGAATCAAATAATGTTTTACAGATACGTTCAGTGCTAAATAAATGATGACGCTTATTAACAAATTAGCAAATACTATTCTAAAATATGGAGAACTTCGAGCCATAAATCATTGCACCAGGGAATTGTTATTCAAGAGAATAAACGTAATTTAGATAGAATGGCAAGCAGTAATTTAGATGGAATGACAAGCACAAATATGCTTGATTTTCACTGCAACGCCGTTTTATCAGACCCAAGGGATCCGTAGCGTTGACATATACTCTCAAGGTACGTTTTGTTTCGATGTTTAGTATGACGTTCCATGTGAAGTAACAGAAAAGTTGATAACATGTTTTACAATGACTGATATAAAAATTACTTTTTAATATAAAGAAATATAACACGAAATATTTTAAGGAAAACAAAACAACATATTTCTTGTTGTTTTTTATTTATTTTCTAGCACTTAATAAAAACAATTGCCTGAATAAGTCTATTTGGTTTTGTTTATGTATAATATTTAAAGTTGGAATCAAACACAACTATTAATATATTCATTAAGTTGTTATGCCATTACTAAACTGTTTCTGCAAGTTTAATTAATGTAATCAATAAACATCAATAATGACAAATAGCAATGACAGACATTGGGTCAAAATCTGTTTCTTCCAGCAGAGATGTAGATAATGACAGGAATCTTCCGCTCAATAAATCGTCTTATGTCCTCATAAGTGTAGGGAACAGGAAATATAAGTCTTCATCCATCTGCACAGTGTAATGGTCCAGACATGTCTTATTAAGTATGATAGATATGCTGAACAATATGATTGTCTATTGATATATATGAAGTAGTTTTGGGTCGTACGTAATAACGTAGAACAGACCTCAAAGACATTCAACGAATGTCGTTGGCGTGCTTATCGAAAGCATCACTTTTGTCTTTCGCATAAAAGCAATTGTTCTTTCTAACAGGATATGTAAACATGGATGTGGGAATGACAAGTGGATGATCAATTTATGCGTATGTGCATTACAAAGTTTACGAGGACTTTCCACCTCTGTATACTGTGAGGACTCAGAGAGTGTCCAAGGTTTCCTACCTAAATAATTAACTGCATGTAGACTCAAAAAAGTCCAACCAAGCTCAACTGCGTCGGGATTGAGATCTCAAGCCAGGTTGCCGATTTGAAGATAACTTGTACCAACAACTACGCTTATGGGACAATCAGTTGATCACTAACACGGTAGTATAGGAAGTATAAAGTTATGAAGCCGAATACAAATGCTGCTAATGACATATTGTGACAAATTCAATAATACTTCTCTAACATAGTAACCGGTCACTCTTTTAAAACATAGATACTTTGTAAAATGAAGAATATGTGAACATCTTTTAAAGCAGTGATATACTTATTATGCAGTGATATACTTAGTACACATACAAGTACAATATATTATACAAGATAGAAAATACAGGACACAAGACACTATTAAAAAATTCAAGCATTTTGTGTTTGAACTGGTTGAATGAAGTTTGGATGCCATTTCAACGAACTTATTTATTACAAATTGTGACACATTCAAATATAAGAAAATAAAATAGAGACAATTTATTCATCTTGTTTGATTTAAAAATTTAAAGTCAAAGCCGACAACATAAGTCAAGAAGTCAAGGACCTCTGGCTAGATATCAATTAGATTGCAGAGAAACGCCTTTTATCCAATTTACACTGGATTATCAATCCGTGATATCATAGCGCTGTTGTCTGTCTCCACCATTCATTCCATGTGACCGTTTCCATGGTAATGTTTGAGATTTTACGTAGTGCTGAAATGAAAATGTTCTGCTTAACTTCGCATAACAATTGAAATCTGGGGTATTTTAAAATATTTAATAAGATAAATTAGTTGTAGCGTTATACAATTAATGACTCTTAGGACCTTTTTCTTTGTGAATGCTTTTCCCTCAGACTTCCTGTTCTGTTTCTCAAGTATAATAGGGATTTGACAATGTGGAGAATATCTAGATACTCAGAAAATGTCAGCAAAATTATATGGGGATTTGAAAATATTCGGGTATTTATGCTAAAACTATGATACTAAAGGTTATTTTCAGTTTTATACGGAATCCGGATAGGGCCATGTTGACTGTCGTGTGTCGACCTTCGAGGTCGACGCACGACATTCAAGCGACATTCAATATGACACTCGACATTTGAAGTCGACATGCGACAATCAATGCGACATTAGGGATTTGAGTGTCGCATATCGCGCTGGGTTTTAGAAAAAAAATATTGCAAACAATCTTGACTGTCCACTGAATTGTCGACTGTCATATTGAGTGTCGCTTGAATGTCGCTTAAATGTCGCTTGAATGTCGTGTGTCGACCTTCGAGCGCGACACTCGACATTTGAGCGACGCACGATACGACGCGCGACATGCAATATGACACTCGACACTATATCGAGCAAATGTCGCGCAAATGTCGCCTGTCGACCTAAAATTCCCTAGGTCGACACGCGACATTTGCTCGACGCACGATACGACGCGCGACANAATGAAAAATACTATTACCTTGCAATTTAATAGCTAGTAATAATCCAACAAAACACTGTGCCTTTATTTACTATAATGTGAAACTTTGGATTAAATTATCAAAATAAAACAAGAGTAATGTTGCAAACTGTGATTATATTAATTGGTTAGTATCAGTTAAAAGACAATGTTTTGCTTGTAGTAAAACAACGAGTTTTCTATACAAAAACATTACCACGGGATCGGTCGATCTTGGTCGAATTTCATTTTTTTTTATTCATGGACGACCTCATAAGTCGATTAACTATTTTATCGATTTTGAATCCGCGCATATTAAATTAATTATGATTTTGAATATTATTATAATTGTTCTTTTACAATTTATTGGCTTACTAATCATTTTCAAAAGATTTCTATTTTATGATGCGTATCGACTCGGCGTCATATCGCGGCTTGCCTCGGCATGTCGCGGCGTAGTTGCAATAATTAAACTCTCAGCTTTATAAACCAATGGGTTGCTGAGAGTTGCAATGCGTCGTTTAATGTCCATGGGTGCAAAATTTAATCAACAATGCAAGGGTTAAGGAACACTGAAACTGCAAGAACTTTTAAAAGTTTACATGTGTAACCACAAACTCATCCAAATGGTACCATTAAAGCAAGAAATAATTGCTTTTTATTGACTTGGTTCTTCTTTTGTATGCTCTATCCACCATATTGCACAGGTGTTGGGCGCGTGGCCAAGTCACTTTAATACTATCAATATGTCATAAAACAACATTTTATTAAAAAAAAAAAAGAAAAAAGAAAAAAATCTGATAAAATATATATAATTATATCAGATTTTATTTTATTTTTGATAAAAAGTGTTGTTTTATGACATATTGATAGTAATAAAGTGACTTGACCACGCGCCCAACACCTGTGACTTAAAAGTGTCGTTGTCGTTTAGGTCGCGGTACACCAATATTTTGCAAATCGGGTTATGTGATGTAGCCTTAGTCCATGACGGTGTAAAATATTCGTCACAAAGTATACTGTTTCAAATTTCAAAACATAAAAATGTCATCGTGGATAGTGTGTTGAAACATCGTCGTGTTTTTCAGGGTACATGCACAGGATAACGTTTGTGGGTTGCCATTCAGGTAAATTTAACATGTTTATGAAGTTTATTCATTATTTTTCTCAGGATGTCTCGAACGACGTCTGTTTAGTGAAGCGCACGGATTCCGTGCGCTGAACTGCACCCATGTTTATGAAGGGGTGCATATGGACTCCCAGAGCCGTAAAGAAAAAATTATCATAGGCTCTTGGAGTCCGTTTATATGGACTAGTCGCGGCGGACAGATGCGAAGCATAGCGGCGGAATGCGACGTTCCGCCACGAACTGACGCGGCTTCAACGGCCGACTCGGCATCGACTCTTTGCGCTTTTACGCCGCGGATCGTGAAATATGTTTGTTCCGCGTGGGCTGTACTGTAGGTTAAAGTTTTGTCATGACTTTTGCAGTATTGATTATAGCAACTTGATATTTGGCATGCATGTGTATCTCATGGAGCTGCACATTTTGAGTGGTAAAAGGTCAAGGTCATCCTTCAAGGTCAAAGGTAAAAAAAAAAAAAATCAAAGGGGCGCAGTAGGGGGCATTGTGTTTCTGACAAACAC
>VMBQ01007846.1:0-35000 GCA_007657795.1 Dreissena rostriformis
CAGTTTATATTGCATATTGCTTAATTGGCTGTCTTGAGTTGATGTGATGCTGTTGATGATGTTTACATACTCATACATGTAAACGTGATGTTTTCCTCACTTTTAGGGTTTTAATTTTTGAACAAACTGGACGTGAAATATGTGGGGGTTAGAAAGAGACGTAACAATGAACACACATTTCACAAAACACAATCTGTGTGAAACATGTTTAAACGGTTAAATTAGTAATGCGTACTTTTACTCGCTGTACAGTTATGAATCTATAATAAACATGCTAGTGAGTTCATCATCTCTTTAGGAAAATAAAACTAATCAAATAATATATATATATCATGATTATTATGTTTTTATTTTATTTTTATATATATACTTTTTATACTGTCGAAAAGCGATACGAGTTAGGAGATAAGAAATCTAATTTGCTCGTATGTTCCACTACTCTACTCTCAGCTACACAGCAAGTGTGGCTTCGTTAAGTGATATAATACAACTAATAAAAGGCGATTTAGCTGTCAGTAGGCTTTCTTTGCCTTATCTGGGCGTCGTCAAAATAATGTTGGCTCGCATTCGGGAGAACCGGAATGCTGTTGTGACCCCTATGGATATTTAGACTTGTTCGTTTAAACAAAAAAGGTAAGGTCCATAAAGTCGCCTTGGGGTAATGGATATGGTGTCCGCCTAGCGATCGGGGGGTAATGGGCTCGATTCCCACTGATAGATAGACTTTTATTTTCCTCCATTCATGGAGAGCATAAAAAATAATACAGATTATAACCTATTTAATACAATCGAGTATATGCACATACAAGAGATCAAAATGAAGCAACTCAATACAGCCATTAGATTATTTACAAAGATAATTAACATAACAAGAGTATATATATATTCGTTGAAAAAAGACTTTTGGCGTTTACATTGATAATGAGGTTTCTATTTCATACTTCATGCATGTATAATCATGCTTTAATTTTTATAATGATCATAGGGTTCTGTGACGTGACTTCTCGGTCCACAAATGTTACGGTCCCTTTTAATTTTTTCGAAAATAATTAGATGTAGTGACAATAAACTAATTCTAAACCATGCTCTTTCCATTGAGACACGATTTAAATAAATTCTCGTCATGCGAGTAAAATAATTGATATATGAATTTGATCGAGTGTATTAATTATTAAGTTTATAATTTATTTATCGTCCCGGTTTTATGATTCTGAGGACTTTATTAATTGACACAGTCTAATAAAATAAATGCTCGTCATGCGAGTAAAAATTATTAACACATGAATTTGATCGAGGGTTTACTTTACAAGTTCAAAATTTATTGAACTTCTGGGGGGTATGATTCTGAGGCCTATATTAATTAACACAGTCGTGCGTAATTAAAATGATATATTCTTTCTGACGTGTGTTGTACGAGTATACTGTTTCCTGGCAGAGGATTGACTTGGGTCCCGTAAATTGCAGCATGTGAATTATGTAAGGTAAATATAATAGTTATTAAGTTGTGTACATAAAATAACTCATGGCAAAGGTGGTTATATGATGATGGATTAACGTGGACTTTAAAGTTATTCTAAAACGTCAAGAAAAAAACACTTCAAGTGACAGTGACAGAATAAAGCTTTCACATAATGTGTATTACCGATTGTATAAAAAAACAATGCTGGTATATATATTAGAATAAAATGTCTATAACCTTGTGAATCCCTGGGTCAGACGCGACAACGGTTATTGACCTAATATCTAACGGAATGGTATATATTTTAAATAAAATTACCCCAAAGTCGGTAGGCAAAACACCGATTCAAAGTAATATCTTAAGAATTCAGACGATGTACATACTGACTTAGGCTGCCAACCCAACTGGGAAGAGCATCATAAGCTCATAGGTGACAATTTAAAACCCTAACAGTAAATAATCAAGTATTAAACCGAAAATACGCACTGTATAGAACACCTTTACTGTACTTATGTTAATTATTTGGGTGTCTTTAATCTCGATCGACGAAGGTGAATCGAGCGATTGGTCATACATACAATAACGAATATAATCTTCAAGTTTCAACTATTGTGTTGGTAATAGTGCAGTGTAAAACACAACCACGTTTTTGAACACAACAGTACATGCTATTGAAATGAGTATTGCATTGTATCAGTAGTCATAGTAATGGGTATTGTGCATTGTATCAGTAGTCATAGTAATGGGTATTGTGCATTGTATCAGTAGTCATAGTAATGGGTATTGTGCATTGTATCAGTAGTCATAGTAATGGGTATTGTGCATTGTATCAGTAGTCATAGTAATGGGTATTGTGCATTGTATCAGTAGTCATAGTAATGGGTATTGTGCATTGTATCAGTAGTCATAGTAATGGGTATTGTGCATTGTATCAGTAGTCATAGTAATGGGTATTGTGCATTGTATCAGTAGTCATAGTAATGGGTATTGTGCATTGTATCAGTAGTCATAGTAATGGGTATTGTGCATTGTATCAGTAGTCATAGTAATGGGTATTGTGCATTGTATCAGTAGTCATAGTAATGGGTATTGTGCATTGTATCAGTAGTCATAGTAATGGGTATTGTGCATTGTATCAGTAGTCATAGTAATGGGTATTGTGCATTGTATCAGTAGTCATAGTAATGGGTATTGTGCATTGTATCAGTAGTCATAGTAATGGGTATTGTGCATTGTATCAGTAGTCATAGTAATGGGTATTGTGCATTGTATCAGTAGTCATNACTGATACAATGCACAATACCCATTACTATGACTACTGATACAATGCACAATACCCATTACTATGACTACTGATACAATGCACAATACCCATTACTATGACTACTGATACAATGCACAATACCCATTACTATGACTACTGATACAATGCACAATACCCATTACTATGACTACTGATACAATGCAATACTCATTTCAATAGCATGTACTGTTGTGTTCAAAAACGTGGTTGTGTTTTACACTGCACTATTACCAACACAATAGTTGAAACTTGAAGATTATATTCGTTATTGTATGTATGACCAATCGCTCGATTCACCTTCGTCGATCGAGATTAAAGACACCCAAATAATTAACATAAGTACAGTAAAGGTGTTCTATACAGTGCGTATTTTCGGTTTAATACTTGATTATTTACTGTTAGGGTTTTAAATTGTCACCTATGAGCTTATGATGCTCTTCCCAGTTGGGTTGGCAGCCTAAGTCAGTATGTACATCGTCTGAATTCTTAAGATATTACTTTGAATCGGTGTTTTGCCTACCGACTTTGGGGTAATTTTATTTAAAATATATACCATTCCGTTAGATATTAGGTCAATAACCGTTGTCGCGTCTGACCCAGGGATTCACAAGGTTATAGACATTTTATTCTAATATATATACCAGCATTGTTTTTTTATACAATCGGTAATACACATTATGTGAAAGCTTTATTCTGTCACTGTCACTTGAAGTGTTTTTTTCTTGACGTTTTAGAATAACTTTAAAGTCCACGTTAATCCATCATCATATAACCACCTTTGCCATGAGTTATTTTATGTACACAACTTAATAACTATTATATTTACCTTACATAATTCACATGCTGCAATTTACGGGACCCAAGTCAATCCTCTGCCAGGAAACAGTATACTCGTACAACACACGTCAGAAAGAATATATCATTTTAATTACGCACGACTGTGTTAATTAATATAGGCCTCAGAATCATACCCCCCAGAAGTTCAATAAATTTTGAACTTGTAAAGTAAACCCTCGATCAAATTTATGTGTTAATAATTTTTACTCGCATGACGAGCATTTATTTTATTAGACTGTGTCAATTAATAAAGTCCTCAGAATCATAAAACCGGGACGATAAATAAATTATAAACTTAATAATTAATACACTCGATCAAATTCATATATCAATTATTTTACTCGCATGACGAGAATTTATTTAAATCGTGTCTCAATGGAAAGAGCATGGTTTAGAATTAGTTTATTGTCACTACATCTAATTATTTTCGAAAAAATTAAAAGGGACCGTAACATTTGTGGACCGAGAAGTCACGTCACAGAACCCTATGATCATTATAAAAATTAAAGCATGATTATACATGCATGAAGTATGAAATAAAAACCTCATTATCAATGTAAACGCCAAAAGTCTTTTTTCAACGAAGTTTTTGTTAAATAAGATGAATTGTGTATGGCTTTATTTTGCTTAATCAGTACAAAAAAAATATTTGTGTTTACGATTATATTACAACATTACAAACTTATACATATTATGAAAGCTTAAAGCGGTATTGTTTGTATGAAACTATGTTTATTAAAAGCGATTGTCAATAAGTGTGTCTATAAGTAGTAAAATTAAGGTCAAAGTTTTAATAAGTATTTTTGATTAGTATTGTCAACATGAATAATGGAAGTGTGACTTGGCTTCATTCTGTTCTATTATAGGCCAAATAATAAGTTATTTGTCTTCACTAATATTGCCAAGAAATACGGTAGGTACGTCTATCAACTGTTTTTTTCGATGAGTTTATAATGTACATGCTTTATTTCATTATTTTTTTATGATATTCAATGACAGATATATTGAAATATTTATTTAACTTGTTTTTAATCAATGCCCATTGTTGTCAATTTAAAATTAATTTAGCAAATATAATCAACTGTTGCAAAAATAATCGAAAATTCAACATTTAATACCTACTTTAGGATTAGCTAAAAATACTGTCATAGTGTAAGTGGAAACAAACAACTTGTTTATCCCTTATTCGAAATGTCAAGCTGATTAAGTTAGTGTTCTTTTAGTTATGTTGGTCTAAATAAGGTACGTACTTAATGCTGCGTTAACATTATGTTCCCGGCAGCCACGGCAGTCCCGTTTGTCAGAAACGTATCGCGCCGTCAGACTGATGCAATTTTTTACCTTAAATCCAAGGTTTGCTAGGCTGTGCTAAGTTTCCTCACGGTTTATCAAGGTATCCGTGACGTGCCGTCGAAGCGAAAACGCGGCCCTTCGACGGTGCGCTAAGTTTTCATCCACGGTCTGCCACGGATGTATAAATGTTGCTCTAAGGTACGATGCGTTCTGTTAAGTTCCCGCACGTTGTTTGCGTTTGTCATGCAGGTCTGATACATTGTACACGTTTGTCATTCATTTGTCACGTTCTGGCAAGGTACCGAGCGGATCAAACGTGGACATCCGAGAGGTTTCGGGCACGATTGTGCTCCCGGTATAAAAGAAAACTCTCAAGCAACAGCTTTTATTATAATAAAATAATTCCAGTGACATGGATGTGAACGACGGGGATGATGTTGTGTTTGCCTGCTTATTTGCAGCATTAATAAAATCTGTGCATTGTAAAGAGCTGAAAGAAGCATAAAAAGTCCGGGGAAAACGAAGAGGAAAGCCAAGGTCCCTGTGGGTTCGTCTATGGCTATCGGAAGCTAGAAGGCAGCATAAAGGGCACTTTGATGCATTTCTTACCAGGAAACTCCGCAACGAAGATATCAACACCTTTCATAATTATCTGATGATGCCCCCAGAACTATTCGACGAGATCCTTGAAAGGATATCTCAAGTGATATCAAGACAAGATACGAAGTTTTGCTCTGCCCTAACACCTTGATTGAAACTGGCACTGACTCTGAGGCATTTGGCTACAGGGGCCAATTACTCGTCACTCTCCTATGCGTTTCGGTGCAGTAAGGCTGCAATTTGTCATATGGTTCCTGAAGTATGCAGTGCCATTGTCCAGGCTTACACAGACGAAGTGTTCACCGTTCCTGTGACACCCGATAAGTGGAGATCTATCTCACAGGAATTAAAAGACAAGTGGAATTTGCCACATGCAGTGGGGGCTCTAGACGGGAAGCATATTGCTATCAGCAAGCCACCAAACACAGGTTCCCTGTACATGTACCACAACTATAATAAATAAATATTTATATACATATATATTGTTCTCTTCCTAGCACATGCACCTCCTTCTGCTTCTTCTTCCTCATTTGTAAGGGGCGGATCAACAGGAGCAGTGGGTTCTTCTTGATCGTGCGGTGGAAGGCATGTACTTCCAGGTTGCGCCTCAACTTGAGCGTCCTTTGCAGCGCGGAGAGCCTTTGCTCGGCGCTTTCTTGGTGGCATTATACTGATCGAGTTCAGACTGAAATGAAATTTTCCTGAATAGCACGGCTAATATACTCATCTTCAGACCGCGCGAATCGTATCAGACCGTACAACAACTCAACTGGCCGTAACGCATCTGCCTGCAAAACGCAACACATCGTAACGGGTCGGAATAAACACGTAGCAAAACGGCTGTCAATTATCCTAGCTTGCCGTGGTAATCTTTACAAAACGTAACAAGACATGTCGGGGAATGAATAGGATTCCCGTCAGAGTACGGACTCTTTTCGGGTTCTGTTACGGCCTNCAGTGGGTTCTTCTTGATCGTGCGGTGGTAGGCATGGACTTCCAGGTTGCGCCTCAACTTGAGCGTCCTTTGCAGCGCGGGGAGCCTTTGCTCGGCGCTTTCTTGTTGGCATTATACTGATCGAGTGTTCAGACTGAAATGAAATTTTCCTGAATAGCACGGCTTTTATGTACTCATCTTCAGACCGCGCGAATCGTATCAGACCGTACCACAACTCAACTGGCCGTAACGCATCTGCCTGCAAAACGCAACACATCGTAACGGGTCGGAATAAACACGTAGCTAAACGGCTGTCAATTATCCTAGCTTGCCGTGGTAATCTTGACAAAACGTAACAAGACATGTCGGGGAATGAATAGGATTCCCGTCAGAGTACGGACTCTTTTCGGGTTCTGTTACGGCCTGCTACGTACTGACAAGTTTTGTTGCGTTTAAAAAGTACTATCACGTTTCTCATTTCCGCCTGGCTGCCGTGGCAAAATTTTTGACAGTTTAAAATGTTGGCACGGCAACCACAGCAACCCCGTTGTGTCACGTTTGGCTATCCCGTTCCCCTACTTTGCCTCACGTTCATCCCGTTTCCTACACGGTGGCCCGAAACGTGATTGCCGTGGTCGCCTGGAACATAGTGTAAACGCTGCATAAAACACAAATATCGTTGCACTAAGTGCCTTCAATACCTTATTCTGTCTTAAAAAAAAAACACTCACGGAATTATTCGTCGGCCTTTCATAGCTGATGAATTACTTCTGAACGTCATTAATGAATATGTAGGCGAAGATTACTTATAAATAGTGAAAACCTTTACCAAGTTCAATAAACTATAAATCACAATATGGCCTATTTCACCTTGCGCGATTGCCAGTGTCAATGAAAGCACTTCGAGACATTGTACATACTTCATCACAGCCTGCAATATGTCAAAGATGATTGTCAAAAAGTGAATGGTGCAATGTTCTGCATTTGATGATTGTATGTTGTGGTTTTGACAAATATGTTATTATATTTAAATACAAGACAAATGTACGAAAAACTAGTTAATTGGTTAATTGGGTGAACTTTGCTTTCAAATGATCAATCCTAATTTCATCAACACTTAAAAATTACAAATTAAGTGTGATGTATTAACATGTATCGTTAACAGGACAGCGATGAAAGAAAAGACATTGGTAGATTAATTATCATTTTTAAACAAAACACATTACCCTATGCTCGAGTTTATACGATGTCAATTTCAATATTTTATTCTCTCAATCTTAAAATACCAAATGAATATGTCCCAGAAATGGTAAATAAAATTTAATAACAATCTTATAATGGTACCATCAATCAAATACAATGTTTGTTTTTTTTCATTGAACTTTACCAAGATCAAGTTAACACCGATACCGATAGGTTAAGTCGTATTTGTTGTAAAACAAAACATTTGTCTTCGTGTTGCATGAAAGTATCTGCACAGACTAAGGAAAATTTTCCAACAGTGTCAATGTCTTGTGTAAATAAATTAGTTTTTTTATGTAGAATATAAAATTATATGCAATTGAATTAAACTTTCTTTTTTGTCTGGTTCTTCTTCTACCGAACTTTAATTCTAGTTTTAAATTCTTCAACGGTTTGAAAAAATGTAACACGATAGTATATACTCGCTAAAATAGGTGCATAGTGCGTAAGAGTCGTAACAACGCCAGAGCCGATATCTTCAACTAGCTTCATTTGGGGTACGTCCAATGTCAATAAGACTGGGGAAAACGTCATCAAATGGGAATTGTATATAGTTTCCAATTCCCTGTAACATGTCATACACATATAGAATAATAAAAATAATTCATAGCTCAAATACTCGCAATACGAGGGATTTGAACAAAAATAAAATGTCTACCAAAATATGACTGATGTGTCCTTTATTTTTATGTATGGTTAAGTATTGTATGGGATGACAATAAGAATAAGAAAAAAAGGCTATTTAGTGTTTATGCCAAAAAGATAAATAAAGTGTTGTAGATTCAATACATGCAACCCGATATGCACATTTACATAAAACAAAACATATTAAGCCCAAATAGTTGGCAAAGGCTTTCTATTTAAGACACGATATCATTGTAACGATTTGGTGACGATCCACGATTGGTTGTTGACGCCTTAATCATGATGATTCGAGATTTATTGCTGTATGTTTCTTTGATTGAATTTTTCGCAGTGTCCAAAAGTATTTCAGTTATATCACGGCGGTCAGTTTGCCAAGTAACTTTTTCCTGGGTAAGCTGGTTTGCCAGTACTTAATGTTCATGCATATTGCAGTAAGTGACAACAGACGATTCAACGTAACCCGATCGTATCTTCCTTCTTAAATATTACCTTCGGTCATTGTAGGTCGAGACTTCTAATACAAAAAGGCACAAGTATATTAAGTCAGTGAATTCAACACGCTTTCAACAGGATCTGATGCGAGCAGTAAGGGTTGTAATAAGATAGCGGCAGACATACGCAACGATAGCAGACGATTGGACACTGTTGAGAATATTTCTTCAATGTAAGTCATAAGTCAGAACATCCGTCTCGATCAACCCACGAACAGACAATACGAATACCATTTCACTTTTTTCAAGTCGATTTCACCTTCACAGTGCCTCGTGCATAATTGTGACAATAAGTAGGCAGAGGTACTAAGTTAGTAGTGACATCGTGAGCGTGTCTGACTCCTGACTGTTTGTGCTGCCTTACATCGGGGCAAAGCAGTTTGATCACAGGCCGGCGATCGAACTTCTGGATAAGTATGTGAATCACATGATCCCCAAGCAAGAATTATGCACTTATGAAAAGGTCGATGAAAGATGAAATGAATAATATTAATATGTATCATAGTCACGGTATCTGTTTTGGTGACACACCTGTTTAAGTGCATGATCATGTCAATGTGTATGCGTACTCTCATGATATGCTCGTTTATGATAATTGTTCGTGCAGATGATTACACATGTAACTTAAGTTTATGCAGACGCTCAATGATGTAGAATTCTTAAAAACATTAATAACTGCTTATTTAAATATCCAAATAATATATTTTATTTTAATTTGCTGTTATATTTCCAAGAGTTTTCTGAAGTCATTCAAAATAAATATCGTTAATTGTAACAGTTAGTCATTTAATTCACTAATTCAATAAATCGTTTGTTCTAACTATTTTTTAGGATCATGAAACAATATATGAAACCCAATTTTGAA
This sequence comes from Dreissena rostriformis, assembly GCA_007657795.1. NCBI lineage: Eukaryota > Metazoa > Mollusca > Bivalvia > Myida > Dreissenidae > Dreissena > Dreissena rostriformis. Next base: position 9,670 of record VMBQ01007846.1, read on the forward strand.
GAACCCCATGTTTTTTACACACGTGCATGTCATCATCTATAACAAGAAACAAACGCGCAGACTTATCTTTTGTAATACACTTCAAGATTTAATGAAATATATTTAAATCCAATGTTAACGTACGAAAAATTAATAATTAAAAATACATTAAAAACAAATAAACGATGTAACGTGTGTATGGTAGTAAGATTGAAACGTTTGCATTTTTGCTAATTAACTTTTGTTCCATTTTGATATATTTGAAACAAAAAAAACCGAACCGCCGCCTGATACAGTACCAATACATCATAACCATTCCCTTTGAAGAAATGTACTTTCAGAGAGAGAATTATTAAAGTGCGTAAAGCAAGCAAATCCCATGAGTTTTCATCTTATGGCGGCCATTGATGGATGCAATATGATCAATTTAACTAATCATATGGCATTTTGATGTTAAACATCGGCGGACTCTTTGTCAGACTATCGGATTTCATCTGAACGCGAAATATTTGAGTTATAAGCTAAACTAACTGCCATTCTGTTGTTACCATTCCAAATAATGCAACACGAGCTCGTGAAGCGAAAGTTTCAATAATACAATTCATGTTCCGCATTTTTCCGACTTTCAGGTGTGAATATACAACTGCAGACCCTCGGATTTCATCGAGTCTTTCAATCAGAAGCTCACTTTCATTCCCTTGCTCCGAAATCGCGGGTAGGGTATAATTCAGACATTTGCAGCGTCATCATCATCGCACATGTGCATCATTGGCCACATCTCCCTACGCAATTGTGTATATTTACATGTGTGATACCAGTATATACGTTCCATTAAAAAAAAATGTTTTTTTATATATAAATCTTAAAATTAATGTCATGTAGAATCCGCCTCTACTTATTCTAGTGAGTGATATCGATAATCATAGTAAAAACATCAACTTAATGATCGTAAGGTGTGTTTGTAATGTACAACCAATCAAAATTGCATGCATCAAAATGATATTGATAGTGTTGTTGTTGTAAGGAAATATTGTATTAAAATAGTGTATAACTGTGTCGTTAAATAAGTTTTCTGTACTGTAAAATCTTTTTATAAATTGTTGAATTTTACCTTTTAAAAAACTGCACTCTTATTTCACTTGATTGTATGAATAAAACCCCACTGTGATGTTGTTAATGTTGTTGTTTAAATTTGGAAACTTAAAAACAACTTTATAAATTTTCATGAACTTTGTTGTCAGTGAAACTTTTGACATGATCCCATTTAATATTCCTCGAGCATATTTACTCAGGTTTTATTAAACCGTTTGACAGTCCGACGCGTGAGTACATTCTTACGTAACGTTTAAGACGCCGTTACGTTGCAATTTCCCTATTCGCCTGTCGATGCGTCACAATCATTTTGATCGTTTGACGATTACATTCCCGTTTGCTTTATTGTAGGTGATTAAACATAATAACATTCAAATAAAGTGAATGGAAATTAATTAATCCTAATTGTCGTTTAATGAACATTTTATGTGAGATTAGTGTCTTTCGTTGGCAGCTATTATCATTAATTGCAATTACATTTTATTTTGTAATAAAAGAGCACTGTTATTTGCACTTGTGTTCTTTTTTTTACATGGAAAAAGAACAAGACAAAAAAAAGCATAAGGAAGGTCAATTTGTTAAGACTCAGTGACATATATACATTCAATTTAACACGAACACAAAATGAAAAGTGTCTATGTTTAACGACAAAAACATGTTCGAAGTCTTCGTACACAGCTAGTTCAGAACATTTGTATACAATTGTTCAAATATTAAGTTCTAAATGGTCTGTACTTTTAAGCATATAGCCTGTTTTCCTATCTATTCGGCCACTTTAGGATATCATGAGCTGTAGATTGTTAATTAACAATAAAATAAACCATTATTACACATTATGTTAACAAAATATACATAACAAACAAGTTTTAACGCGAACTTCCATCGGAAACGGTTTGTTTACAAAAAAATCCTCGTTTTTCATTTGACAGTTGTAGGTCAGGATCGCTCTGACGCTTCTTATCTATTCGGCCACTCTGATTGGTCGATCATTGGCGCGTGCAATGACGTGTAGAATGAGGTTCAATACGGGGATAACTTAATTTGCATAAGGCTGAGTTGAATTAGTCGTTTGGTTTTGTGTGTGTGTGTATTTTATATCGAATGCAACGACTTTCAGTAACAAAACAATTCTGTATTCACAAAAATAGAAAACTATAAAGGTGATCAGTAACTTGTTTTAACATTTTTTGGCGAACAGATTATTTAAACATGTAAAAAAAACAATTCAATGAAACTTAATTTATCAACAATGACGGCAACGGAACTCGTCACCGCGACACAAAACACTTTAACGACAGAATGACAAGTGCATTCAATGTCCGCACAAGTCACATTGGCCCTAGCTGACGAGTTTAATGTGAGGGCGGTCATTAAAGGTTGGTGACTGGCGTTGCTGACAAACGCAGCAGACCTCCTCATCGTCATCGTACTCATCACCTTCATTCTCAGGCTCCGAATCTTCGAGGATGCCACATATGTTTACGGCAAATTCGTTATTGGCAGATTCTTCTTCTGTGCTGGCTTCTTTCCTTAATCACGCGGCTTTTGCGATGAGCTTTCCTTGTCTAGCTCGTCGATTTCGGTCATATATTGATCGCCGGTAATTTCACGACCACTTGGATTGGGTCTCGTTTTTTTTTTTTTCTTTCTTTTCAGTTTGCACTGACAGCACATTGATGTCACCGTTTGGGTCACTTTGTTCTTCGAGAAGTTTCGTATAGCCTCTTTCCCCCCTCGCATTGCATCCGCTTTCTGTTACGGCGTCTCTAAATGATTCACAGGGGGGTCTCTGGTGCGATGGCGCTTCTGTTGATGCAAACAGCTTAGAAGGACTGAATATTTCCTCTTGGAATGCAATATTTTTCGTATAATATCACCTTTAAAAACAAAGAAAGGGGGCATGTAGTTCCCTGCAGTGTAAATTATACCAGACCTAATTCTTCTACTGTGAAGAGGGTTTCTCGTCCGAAATTTTCGTGTCGATCTCGCCGCTTATCCCTATCACGGAGCGTCTGGTATGGGATACCATAATCCACGGCCGTCTTCCTCATATATTTTTTATTCAACCGAACCTCAGAAACTGCCTTTAACATGGTCTCATTGGAATACTTTATGTACCTATTATGGTAACTCGATGGGTTTGCCTAGCATAAAAAGGTGTGCGGTGATTTAATAACGGACGCAAATTGAATTTTAATTGTGAACGCTTATTTTATAACGGATCGCCGAAAACCGAAAGTAGACATTACCCATGACGGGCCTCAAATTAAGCGCTACTGTAATAGTGAAGAAGGCACGTGACCCCAGAAAATATGGAAACGCTAACGATTGCCTGATTTGTGAAAATTCGACGAGTTATTTGCATGCTAATTGAGGTTAAATTGTGTACAGGTAAATACATTATATACAAGAAAAACGGGTTAAATCTATTTTTGACGCATTTTAGTATCCCGATGATCAAGAAGCGAATGTTATGATTACTTGCTGAGAATTCGGACACGTGCGGATACGCGGATTCACAGTTAATGACGTCATTAGAAAGTGGCCGAATAGATAGGAATGGCCGAATAGATAGGACGGAAGGCTACTTCCGTTTATCATTGAATGACGGTCGAACAATTAAAGGGACAAAGCTTTTTATACGGAATCCGGAAAGTGCCATATATAATCTTACCCTTCTTTCATCAAGGGTAACACGAAGCGATACACGATATTTTGACAGTCGCGGCGACGCATGATATTTTGCGCGATACACGAAGCGCCGCTATTTAAAGCATGTACTAACGATTTTCAAAGGGGGAATTATGTGTCGCTGTGTTCCTGCGTGGTGTTTTCCAATGGAGTTTATATAACATGTACTGAATAATAAACCTTTTTGTCATTTACCTTCCTTCATATGTAAGTAACGATCGATAATAAGATAATTATCTTTTGATTTGTTGAGTAATATCCCTATAATAATCTAATTTGTCCGAATACATCTCTATAGTCACCAAGTTTCCAACTCTGCAATTCATACAATTGATTGTTATAATAATATATCAAAAACAAACTTAATGAACCCGCTAAAAAATATTTCAAATTCAGCTATTCACCCACTGGTGGAAGTAACGTACCCTGGATAGTATATGGGCCCAGGAGCCCAATATATTCAAATAAATATATAAAATCATGTTTAATGAGAGAAAAATTGACAAAGAGCCATGAAAAAAAACACCCTCTGATATTAGAATATATACAAGGTCATTAACTAGAATTTTTCATAGACCTGTCCTCTCGGGCCGCAAAAATGTCAAAAATAGCTTTAATCCAAAGCATCCCTTGGTCCTCTTATGGGCAATTGGACAACCTTTCCAAAAAAACTTCAAAGAAATCTGTCCAGCCGTTTACTCACAGTCGGTCGACAACCGAGCAATATTTCGAGCTTTTTTGTCCATCCGAATAAAAGTAGAACAGACTTTAAAACAATATTTTTGAGTTTTCTCGTCTTAATCGATAGCTCGCGTCCTATTCCTTTAAAACAACGAGGCATGTCACATAATGCATGCATATGTAACCACTTACCCCTAAAAACTAACTCCAAAAGTTTATATTTTCTTTGCAACAACAACTGTTTTAACCCTAAATTTGATTTACTCGAAAACGAAAGTAGCCACTGCTCTTGAACCCGGCTTAGCAGTGAATTAAACTGACAGAGCCAGGCACAGAATCATCCAATCAACAACATCAACGACGCTTTGACAAATGTAAATAAATGAAAAAAACTTACTCATTCTGATTGTAATGGAATGATATTCGAACATTCAACATCTCGAAGGTCAAGAAATTTAACAACAAATTTGTCGACGGTTTTGCTTCAATAGCTTTGTTATTCCGACGTCTACGGTANACAGCGAATGTATTTCTATTGGTACTTTATACGGCATATAAACAGCGAATGTATTTCTATTGGTACTTTATACGGCATATAAACAGCGAATGTATTTCTATTGAAATTTATACGGCATATAAACAGCGAATGTATTTCTATTGGTACTTTATACGACATATACACAGCGAATGTATTTCTATTGGTACTTTATACGACAAATACACAGCCTATGTTTTCTTTAACGATATTTGATAACTCGGCATATAAACATCGAATTCCTTAACGATACTTTATATTTTTAGCAGATCATTATATAATCACAACGTTGTGCTGGATTCACGTTGTTCCATTTTGTTTTTTTCTCTCGAGTTTTTTCGGTTGATTGTTTACTGCTCATGTTTTAAATTGTCAAATATAAGCTAATGATGGTTTCCCACTGGAGTGGACAGCTTAAGTCAGCATGTTTTAGATCTTCTATTTTAGCGCATATGTACCACCATTGTCTTTTTATACAATCGATACCACACATTTTGTGAAAATGTGTCAATTTCACTTCAGTGCTCTTCAACGTTTTAGAAAACGTAAAATTCCAAGCTAATCCATCTTCAAAGAAACACCTTTACGATGAGTTATTTTTATGTACATCACTTAATAACTATTATGTTTAGCTCGCATAATTCAGACGCTGCTATTTACAGGGACTCAAGTCGATCGATCTCTAACTCTTCCAGAAAACAGTGAACTCGCTGAAGAACAACACACACAACAAAGGATATATCATTTTAATTGCGCACGACTGTGTCAATTAATATAGTCCTCAGAATCATAAACCCGAGAAGTTCAATAAAGTGTGAACCTTATAATTAATACACTCGATCGAATTCATGTAACAATTATTTTTATTCACATGACGAGCATTAATTTCATTTGTGTCTCAAAGGTAAGAGCATGGTACAGTATCTGTTTATTAATACTTCAGCTAATATTTTACGTAAAATTAAAGGGAAACGAAATATTTGGGGACGTAACCGATCCCTTTTATCATTATAAAAATTGCCGAATGATTATAAATAGTGAAAAATAAAAACCTCAGTATCATATTAAACGCCAAGAGTCTTTTTCAAATAAGTGTTTGTTACCTAACGTGACTTGTATATGGCTTTACTTTTCTTAATTCAGTACAAAAAGGTATTTTCTTTTTGTATGCTAGAATACAACAACATTACAAACTTTTACAAGCGATATTGTTTGTATGTAACTATATTATTATAAGCGATTGTCAATAAGTGTGTCTATAAGTAGTAAAATTAAGGTCAAAGTTTTAAAATATATATATTTGTATTGTCAACGTGAATAATGGAAGTGTGACTTAATTTAAATGTTTGCTGTATTATGCCAAATAAAAAGTTATTTGTTTCCAGTTATATTGCAAAGAAATAGGGTAGGTAGGTAGGTGCATAGGTCAAATGTTTTTTTTCCGTTAAGTTTAAAAGGTACAGGAGTTATTTCCTACTTGTATTATGATATTCGATGACAGATATCTTGAAAATATGTATTTATCATATGTAAGCAATGTCTATTGTAGTCAATATAACGTTAATTAGGCGAATACAATCAACTGTAGCAAAATTAATCGAAAACTCAACATATAATACATAATTTAGGGTTTGGATTTTCAAAAAAGGTCATAGGGTTAGTGTAAACGAACAACTTGTTTAAACATTATTTGTTGTTTTTTTTCGATAAAGGGGCCGTCCAACAGATTTAATGTTTAATAAAATTAATTAATAATTTTATATGGTTACATCAATCAAATACAATGTATTGTTTATTTCATTGAACTTTACAACGATTAAGTTAACGCCTATACGTCAACTCGTATTCCTTGTAAAACAAAACATATGTGTTTTTGTCGCAGGAAAGTATCTGAACAGACTAAGGAGGATTCATCAACTACGGAATACCGTTAGGGCCATCGTGGTTACTTATTTAAATCCAGAGGGCGACAATGCGAGAGTGCGAGAATACGATGAGGAGAATACGATGACGAGAGTGCGAGAATACGATGACGAGAGTGCGAGAATACGTTACGAGAGCGCGATAATACAATGACGACAATGCGAGAGTGCGTGAATACGATGACGACAGTGCGACAATGCGATAGTACGATGGCGACAATGCGATAGTCATATCGTACTGTCGCTATCGTATTGTCGCACTCTCGTCATCGTATTCTCGCACTTTCGTCATCGTATTCTCGCACTCTCGTCATCGTATTCTCGCATTGTCGCACTGTAGTCATCGTATTCTCGCACTCTCGTCATCGTATCTCGCACTATCGTCATCGTTTTCTCGCACTCTCGTCATCGTATTCTCACACTCTCGCATTGACGCACTGTCGTCATCGTATTCTCGCACTCTCGTCATCGTATTCTCGCACTCTCGTCATCGTAATATCGCACTCTCGTCATCGTATTCTCGCACTCTCGCATTGTCGTCATCGTATGATCGCACTCTCATCATCGTATTATCGCACTCTCGTCATCGTAGTCTCGCACTCTCTCCATCGTATTCTCGAACATTCGCATTGTCGCCCTGTGGATTTTAATGTGTTACCACGATGGCACTAACGATATTCCGTAATCAACAGTGTAAATGTCGTGTGTACGTGAATGAGTTTTTGTATGTAAAGTCAACATTATATGCAATTGTATCAAACTTTCATTTTGTTTATTTTCTGGTTCTTCTTCTTCCGGACTTTTATTCTAGGTTTTGATTCATCAACGTTTCATCTGTTTTAAATGTACAATGCATATAGTTTACATTTCTATTTAGCATTTCAAACATATAGAGTTATAAAAATAATTCATAGCTCGACTACTCACAACATGAGGGATTTGAACAAAAGTAACATGTCTACTAAAATATGAATAACGTGTCCTTTATTTGTATGTATAATTAGTATTGTGTGACATGAAGATGAGTATAAGACAAACAGCTATTTATTGTTCTGACATAAAGATGACGAGAGTGTTGTAGCTCAAATACATGCAACCCAATATGCACATTTACATAAAACAAAACATATATTGCCCAAAAAATCGGCAAAGGCCTCCTATTTAAAACACGATATCACTGTCACGATTTGGAGACGATTTGGAGACGTTGGTTGCTGACGCCTTAATCGCAACGATTCGGGATTCATTTGTCTTGGTTTATTTAATTGAATTGTTCGCAGTGTTCAATAATTTTTCAGTTAAAACACGGTGGTAAGTAAACTAATTAACTTTTTCTTGGTAAGCTGGTTTGCCAGTACTAAGTGTATATACATACTGCAGTAACTGACAACAGCCGATTCAACGTGACACTTTCGTATCATCCTTCCTTCTTTCTTTGTAGGACGAGACGACTTATACAAAAGACACTAGTAGATTAAGTCAGTGAATTTATTTCAACATGATCAGTAAGTGTTGTTATAAGCTATCGGCAGACGATTTGACGAGGTTGCGAAGATTTCTTCAACGATTTAAAATGAACAGACAATACGAATACCATTTCATTTTCGTTCAAGTCGATTTCATCTTCACAATGACTCGTGCATAATTGTGACAATAAGTAGGCAAACGTACTAAGTTCGTACTGACATCGTAAGAGTCGTCGTAGTGTCAAGACAAGACAGTTTATTAATGCTAGGTTTACATCTGGCCACGATTACCACGATGTCCCCGATTCCAGAGCATCGTGGCGAACGTAAAAGAGCGTGGAGTCGAATCGGGGTGATCGTGGGGGAGCGTAACGGAACGTGGTTGAATCGGGGACATCGTGGGCATCGGGACAGATTTTAAATCAAACTTAAATTTCACCACGATTGCCCCGATTCATTTTCTAATCGTCAAATCGCAGGAGATCGCAACAAAGCGGCTTTGTCGTGGGAGATCTTAACAGGACGTAACGGAACGTGGTGGAGCGTGGAAGCCAATCGTGTTGATCGCAACAAAGCGTAACAGAACGTGATGCAAATCGTGGGCTCGATCGTAGCAACAAAACGTGCTGATTTCGTAAGGAAGCGTAACAGAACGTGGAGTATACCATTTAATCGTAGAGCTCCCCGATTTTTTAGCCTCTGGCTAATCGGGGAGATCGTGGCCAGATGTAAACTTAGCATAAGATACCGAGTACATCATCTAAACACATCATAATTGTACATTCGATTTGTAACGTTATAACAGTTAAACATTAAACTATACGTTTTTATAAACATGCATGCACATAAACACATAAAAATACAAAGGTAGTCTTGTGGTAATACGAAAATAATGGTCATGATATTCCAATAACTTAATAACTCAAAATATAAACTTGTTTTAATAATATTAAATAATTAAAAAGATCAATTGTACATGAATATTCAAAGTAGGTCTAAAATGATATCGATTTTAAGTATTTTAAAATGTTTTATGTTTATTAACATAAAACGATTTCAATTGTTAAACAATCAGAGTTTGAACCAAATGTAGATTATTGCATCAAATAAATTCGCGCGTGCAGTTGTTTTCAGCAATCGTTCACTGAGTAGCACAAAGTTGTAATTCATTGTGAATCACACCATGTCTGTAAATTTATAAATTCAATAGAGCAAAATTGTGTAAGTTGTGTGTTTCATGTTAAGTTAACATTGTCTCCAATTTTATAAACTATTTTTTACAAAAGGTGAGTGTGTAAGAAAAGTGTGATTATGTGTTTCTTCAATCTAGACTTACACTCAATGGCATTTGATTGTTCAACTGTTTCGGCAATATACTAAAAGAATGTCAAGATGAAAAAGACAGAATATATTTTTAACAACATACTTGAGGACCGAATCTTCTGTGGATGCAAATTCTAAATAAATTACAAATTTTGCGATCGAAAAGCGTGGATAGATGCAACATGCAATCGCAATCACGACATCCGGTAGACGTGCACTCGGTTGTATAATTATGCTTTTAACATTAGGCGCATACGATAAGGCGCACAGTCATTTGGGTTACATACGGCTACCGGTAAATAAATCATGTTTCCTAGATTATACATTATAGATTTCAAAACACTAAGCGGGAAGTCAATATGATTAATTCCGCAACTGATAAGAAATAGCTTTGTAAATACAATCTGATAACAGCGTTCAATTCATAAAGTAAATCCCTTTTATCGGCAATATGTTATCAGTGGTTTCGATAAATACTTTCTTTTTTCAATGAGGAAGTGTTTGATTTTCAATGAACTAGTTCAGCTCACCCAAACTATATGTCGTTCTAAACAAAGTGTTTGGTTTTCAATAAACACAGATCATCCAAACTATATGTTGTTCTAAACAAAGTACGTTAAACAGGGTAAAAATAATGTTGCATGACCAAAAGTATAAGTTTTAAAGGTCAACTTTGAATCATGTCAAGTGTCGATTTGATAAGATGTGACTGGGCAAATGTGTAGATGATAACGCGATAACGCAGTCCACACATCTGCAACCCGTATAACATGTACGCATATTGTACACGTTTGCTATCTATTAAAGACACTCTTCAGTTTAATACTTATAGCGAATATAATAAACATTAATCCGTGGCTTTTCTGAAAATTAGTTTAACATTTCAACACGTGACAACCTTTCAGCATTTAATGGATACATGGGAGATAAATCTACCTACGATGTACACGTTTGGAAAGCCCCATGCTGACATTATACTCTACTGAAAGGAATTATAGACGAATATCAGGTGAGCAGTTGTTATCAGGAAACTACATTCTGTAAATACGCTGCGTGGGCTGTTATCTTTCAAGTATTGCTTTATGGGAAAACAAACGGGTACACAATCCCGTTGACATCAGAAATTGTACTGTTTGTAATTGTACAAAGGAACACTGCAGTAAATTTACTTAAACGCCATAAACTACACTAAATATGGATACCACCATGAAAATATGTGTATTGACGGTTGCGTGTTTACAATGTATACACACGATGACAACAACACCTACCGTCAACGACAACTCAACAAGCACAGGTACTTCAGAAACGTCATCATCGGCACAATCTGGTACCAGTTTCGTTTCGCAGACATCAACCATTTCAACGACGACCGTCAACAATAACTCAGACAGCACCAACACTTCGACTGGGCCGACTTCGACCGATTCCACAGAAAATAGCACATCTGCAACATCGCCGTTGAATGCAAGCTCTACGTCAAACTCCACGTCATCGACAAACGCTACAATATCGTCAAACACTACGTCATCGTCGAACCCAAATTCATCATCCAGCACAGCTACTGAACCTCAAGCTACGTCCGATGGACGGCACAAACCTGTAGGTGTTTTAATTGATTAAATGTTGAGTTCTAACAGAAATTACGTTTACCTTTATTAAATAAAAAGTATGCAATGTATATTAATGAAGTGTCGTCATTCACGTATAACTAAATATGTGTAGCAAATGTTGTTAACCATATATGAGTCATATGAATAATCATTTATTGTTTGGGCCACTTTTATTTTGTCATTTAATGCCTGAAATAATTATCGTTGTAGGTTTTAATTCATTGTTTTAGGCGTATTACCGAACCTGGAGCCCGGCTCACTTAACATCGTAGGATAAATTTACGAGTCCAATCATTTTGGAAGAAATATTAGCTCTAACGTCTATGATCGCTTTAGTTAATGATTTGTATTAATTGTATCTGTATTATCCCATTATTTTTATAATGGGAACTAAATTATTGATCATGCACCTGTATATTTGAAGTAACACAATTTAGTCGTAAGCTACACTTGTCGTCATATGTGATTAGACATTCATTGTATTTTATCAAGTGATACAAAACGAAAGTAATTTCATCGGTTATTTATACCTGGGAAAAAAAGATTAATTTGGGATTGGTTTGATATCTTTTAATGCCGTTGTAAAATGATGAAAGACACGAGACAGGTTATCATCTATAAACGCCGTTTAAAATACGTTATCTCGACGAGTGGTTTGTGACTCCGTTCTTAGGTCGCTTATCAGAAATAAATCAATACATGCATTTTCAACTCAATTGTACAAGAGATTATTTCAACGTTATCGCATTAGGAAATGATAGCCACCACCCCTGATTCTTCGTATTAAATCCTTGATTCGGTTTGCGCTTTAAAAGCAACCAGACCGTTTCCAAAAGTGTTATTGTCTGATACACAATACCCACTAAGAAATATCCAATTAAAACAATGATCCCGATCAACTACACATTCTGTTGATGACAGAATGTTAGAAACATTTGAAAGTCGCATATCCGTGTTATTTGATATCGCAAGGGTTTCACGTTCAGTGCTTGGGGGTGCACCCCCCTACCACCATCTTCACCCCTCTACTCCCAGCAAACAAACTATAACTCAGAAAGCACTAGGACACTAAAAACTAAGATACAGTGTTATATGTACTATTCTACACTGTCTTTCGTAACCAAACTTAAAACAATTTCCGGTGACGAATGGCCTATACACTACACAACTGTACAAGAGTGCAATATGCTTCACATATATAAACACAAATATACACACACAAGCACGCGCGCGTACGATTTTACAAATACTGTTTACTTCATGGTCATTATTTCAAACAGCTTGTATCGAATGTGGCAATTCGAATATATCAAACGTTTTCGTTACAGTATACCGGTATAGAAGCCGTGGCCATAGTGAGCATGGTGGTCGTCTGCGCAGCCGTGATAGGTCTGGCCGTGTGGACCGCAAGGTGCGAAAAGGGAACCAGTCGTATGACGTCAAAGGAGGACATGCGCAGTGGAAAATATCCCGATCAAACCGTTGTAAAAGCTGTTGTTGTTACAAAGAATCAATACGTGGATATGCCATAGTTAATGTCGGAAAAAGTTCAAAAATTAGTAATTTATTCATTCAGTAGTGTTTTGTACGAGTGTGTGTTCATGTTTCAGAATAACTTACTGTAGATATTTAATTTATTAACTGCAAACAAGAAGAAGTATTTTGCAAAGGTGAGAGTGGCACGTTGGATACTAATAGAATCATAATTTAAACTGAAGAAATCCTATATATGTCCATATGCAGAGTCGCTGTTATCAAAGGCAGAATAAAATAAAAGGCTTTTTTTCTAACATGATGCGATTTAGTCTCTTAATATTTATAGTTGTAGTATGTGCTGTATTTTATCCATTTTTTGAATTGTTTTACGAAATATGCTGATGCACTTTAATGCATTTCATGGTAAGATATGGTCATAATTTAGCACGCCAATAGAGTTGGGTCTGTAAACATTTACATAAACTTACGTGTGTTGAATATGGTGACACTTTGGTTTGGTCGTTTAATTCTTTAATTGCTATTAGATATTAACTTATTATATACGGGCTGTTTATTGGTTCACTTTATCAAACTAAACACACGTCTTATCCCAATTTCACAAGCATTTTATACTGCTCTAGAATCGAGTTAGTGTGCCCATTTGTGTCGGTTTATTTTTTCTGCAGTTAAACATGCAGAGCAAACGATATATTACGCCAATATACTAAGTGCGTTTCTGAAAGAAATACAAAAGTGCTATAAGTTCAACCATACGGGAACAACAGAGAAAGAAAAACCAGAGAGAAGCTCATCCGTTTGTTTCTCTTAAAATAGACAATACAATATTTTATCTTGATATGAATTATGTTTAAGTAAACATACGAATATAAAACGGGGAAATGAATATGTGAGCTTATATAATCAAGGAAACCTAAAAGTCAGAGGATGTTAAAACGCCACAGTTTTGTTCATAAATAAACTCGTGTGTTATAGTGTGTGTTTACCCATGCATTCTATTACTTCCGGTTGTATTGTTGTGGTTGCTTCTTATTTTATAACTTTTAGGAAAATGTAAAAAAAACAATTTTAGGAAAAAAACAACTCTTTTATGTAATGTACAGTTTATTAAAAAGGGAAACATTCGGTGTATAATCATCGTTCATTTAAAATCGTAAAATAGCTACATGTACAATATGTCATATTCCAAAAAGCATAAGAAAACACATTTGTAACACATGTTTACATTATTTTAAACGATTGGAAGACAAAACGTTGTGATAGGGCAAACGCTTCGAACAGAACATATCACATTTAAAATATGACTCGTTGTTGTTTCATAGGCTGACATCTTGAACATTATTACATTTTATAAGTTTTAAAAAGTAACAATAACAGTATAACAATACAGCATGTAATATCGATGTTGTGCATTCAATAGTTGTGAATTTATGTCGGACACATGATTTTTATGCAAGCTACAAATGAATGTCAGCAAAGTCTATGCACTCAAGCGTGTGTCAAACATGAGGTAATATCAATTCGCTAATAATATTAAAAAGCCACGTTTCCATAACTGGTTTGTTCCAAAAACTGTCTGATTATACGTCAGACAACTGACAATCTTTGTCACTTACATAGGCTCTATCAAAAGGCATTTTCTATATTCATTTCTATATACATTGTGACACATTGTTTGACCGTTTCATGCGTTTGTTTATAAAGAATATTTCGAGTGATTAATAAAAACTTATAATACAAACCATCATCATACAATGCATAGGCTCATGTAAGTATTTAGGGTTGTAAGGTAAGACAGAGAAATTAAAATAATTGATCATTTACAAAAAAATGACATAATCATATCAACAACGATCCAGTTGAGTCGCTCTCTTTAAATTCCGAATCCAATACACGGATCTATCGAACGCAGATATTCCATGATGATTTCATGGCAGAATCTGTACTGCTCCTGAAACGACAATTAATTGGGTTTTACAGAAAAAGTAGATATTTGACGGTATGAAAGTCCGTTTATTCCAGTAAATTGTTAACATGAAGGTTCCAAAACTGAATCAATCTGAATCAATATTAAAACCATATTAGTAATACATCTTGACATTGTTTTGAAGTGGATTGTATTGAGCAACAAAATTCATGTTTATTTATAAAAAAACAAAAACAATTAAACAAAAAACAATTTTCTGACCAAATCCTAAATATATTTACTAATTCGTAATTTATAGGATCGGTTCATTTTATAAGAGTAATTCGGATAAACCCGAAAAACAAACATGATGATTAACGACACGTGATAACCATGCAACTTACGTATGTGGGAATGATCTGGTGTCTGTTGACGCGCATCTGTTTCAGCGTGTGCTGCAGTGTCACTTCCCGCTCGTGTTTCAGGCGGTCTATGGTTGCCATGACGGCGCAGAATAGACCACTCTTGCTCGAACCGTTCCTGGTAAAACACACGTTAATTAAACACACGTAAACTTTATAAGAACTCTACGTTATAACATCGCAACATCATTAAATTACATTATCACCGGAAATGAGTAAATTAATAGTTTCATGAGCGCTTACGTTATGCAATCACTTACAATGGAGACATAGACATTTTAACTGCTGATCAGAAAGAAAATATAATGTTAACTATATTCAGTGACAATATGAGTGATATCACGTCGAAACAAATATGTTTTATTTAATGACAATGCTGTTTTATTGTTGTTGTTTGTTTGTTGTTGTTTTGTTTTTCACAACTATTTCCGTCCAGCCAGTGCTATCTTGATCTCACGGATGTTTTCTATATATTTCAAGAGATTTACTTTGCATAAATAAAAACGGAATAACACCGTGGATGCTGGTGACTTTGCTAACACATGCTTTTTTTGGGGAGCTGAGTCTAAAGGAATAGTTAAAGTAATACATGAAGAAAGAAATTAACAAACATTCCGTATACATCAATATCCACTCACAAACAGTGCGCCACTATTGGCGGGTTGCCATTCACGGATTGCCACTTCTGCGCCTGCTCGTACACCGCCAAGAAGGCGCCCTCACCGCCGACAGGCACGTGAGACTCGGACACCCAGAACCGACACTCGTACTGTTTGATCAGTAAGGCCTTCTCCTTGGGCTGGAGTTAAATTGTGAGCAATTTAGCAATGGTATCGATATTGAGAACGTTATTAAGATGTTGGTACACGCGCTTCCCATCAAGGCTACACAGGTTCAAATTTCACTGCAAGCGCATGCGATTTTGTCGGTGGTCACCATACCATACCCACATCACAAGACCGCAGAAAAATTGAATATCTTTCAGTTATAAAATATAGTAACAGCGGAAAATTGCTTCTATAATTCGACATTCGTCCTTATACTATTAAAAAATACCGGTACATAATTTTTTTATTAATGGTTATATGTCGAGCTATGATTTACAATCTGGTGAACCATTTAACCATTCTAAATTATTTTTAAAAACATTGTCTTGTAAAAACGAATTTTCTTGTATGTTTACGTAGGACATAATCTTAGTTAAAACACTGAACAGGCGTGGGCAGCATTGGCATAAGAAATTGGCAAGCTGACAGTCAACGTGCGTCTGTACAAACGTGGATGTGTTAGTTGAATAAGTTAATGCATTATACACGCGCTGATAAGTGGAGATAAGAAAAAACAACAGTTACATGAAAGAACCACAACAAAAGTAATCTAGTATTTAACTCGTCAAGACCAACAACAAACATTACAACCATGCAGCACGGACTTACCTCCCCTGCGTTGGTCAGTTTGATGGTGCGCTCAATGTGGGTCACGTGATCTACCTCGGTAACGTGCTGTAGCTGGAAGGGGATGTATGTGACCGTCTCGCTCTCCCCGGGCCAGTAGATCTCCGACTGATCAACAAAAAAACACGTAGATGTCAAGCATTGATACAATATAGTCATGAAACCTACGATATGTATTGGGTAATAAAAATGAGCCTCGCTCTGTAAAAAGGGGGTTAAATGCATGTTTTTAAAGTGCCCTCCCAGATTATCATGTGAAATCCGCACAGGCTAATCAGGGACGACACTTTCCGCCTAAACTGGATTTTCGCTTAAAAGATACTTTTTCTAAACGAAAAATATCATCACTGCACAGGCTAATCAGGGACGACACTTTACGAACATGCATTACACCCCCTATTCTTGGAGCGCGACTCAAATATAGTATCATACAAAACCTGCTGATGGATCAAGTAGCAGTGTTTTCAGAACTGACATTCATTGACCATATTGATCAAATTATATAAGTTCAGTATCCTGTATTCGATCCTTGCTAAACCGTAACATGTCAATCAGCTTCCGATTGAGACTTTACATCGCAGTGCATCATATGTGTCGCGTTCTGAGAAAACTGGGCAAATTGAATGTGCGTAAAGTGTCGTCCCAGATTAGCCTGTTTAGTCCGCACAAGCTAATCCGGGACGTCAATTTCCGCTTAAACTGGATTTTCGCTTAGAAGAGACATCATTTAAACGAAAAATTCCATAAAAGCGGAAATTGTGTCCCTGATTAGCCTGTGGGGACTGCACAGGCTAATCTGGGATGACAATTTACGCACAAGCATTATGCCCAGTTTTCTCAGAACACGACGTATATGACGTTATTCACAAGGGAGACAAAAAAGACCCAGTGTCGCGTCTGGATCGGATGCCTCCTGTATCCTGTATCTCGCAATACCCCGGTCTGGAACGGATGCCTCCTGTATCCTGTATCTCGCAATACCCCGCCTGGAACGGATGCCTCCTGTATCCTGTATCTCGCAATACCCCGGTCTGGAACGGATGCCTGCTGTATCCTGTATCTCGCAATACCCCGGTCTGGAACGGATGCCTCCTGTATCCTGTATCTCGCAATACCCCGTCACTTAAATAACAGAAATTATGTATACAGGGGGCGTGTTACCTATGACCTACCTTCTTGGTGATCCTGTCCAGGTTGATGATCGTGCACACCTTGTACTCGTACACCATTCGCCAGAAGTCCACGATAGTGTCCGGCAGGGGGTTCTGGGTCACAATGAAACACTTCGGATTGCGGTACGACTGAAACAGGCGATGGATATGGTAGAACATATAATAGAATGCGATCGATTTTTTGCGATTATTTTCGACAAAATACAGAATGACATTGCGAATCAGTATGGCCATATGTTGTTTTTGTTGTTGTTTTTTGCATGCGTTCATATGTTGTTGATTGTACTTTGTTTTTATTATTATAACAATGCCTCGTATCTGATGATGGAAGTGATACGTAGACTCTGGGGTGTTGCAATAATATGTCAACCCTACCGAGAGGAAGACAGCGTTGATGTAGTCGTTCGTGCCTTCCACCCTCGTGCTGAGGAACGGCCTGTTGCTGTCACCTGCAATGAAGTGTAACACGAACTGTATGTACTGCTATAATATGAGGGGCAAGCGTGCTATGGGCATTTCATGAAATTACGAATCATGCGATAAATTTGCGAAATATGGACCTCAAAATATGTGAGGAAAGTTCGACCAAAACAATTTGTCAGGAGAGTTAACTTCCTTTGCAAAGGGATACGGACTACATGTATAAGGTACTTTGTGTAAAGTGTCGTCACAGATTTGCCTCTGCAGTCCGCGTCTTAACATGATTTTCGTCAAAAACAGTCTTCCTTTTAACTAAAAAATACAATTAAAGCGGAAAGTGTCATCCCTGATTAGCCTGTGCGGACTGCACAGGCTAATCTGGTTCGACACTTTACTCACATGCATAAAACCCCTTTTCACAGAGCGAGACTCATATGATAGCTATAGTCACTCACTGGGCAGGATGTTGCGGGTTCGATTCTTTTCCGCGTTATCGCTGCTTCTCGCTGCGATGTATTCATCGCTCTCGTAAAAACTCGTCTTCAAACTCTCGTGATATTTTGTCACGTGCTGTAATTTCTGAGAACGAAAACACATGGAAATTGAAAGTAATTCGCGCTTCTGTGTGTGAGATAAATGGGTAAATAGTTGAAAATATGGCTTCTTTCTGTTAATATATGGTTCAATTCTTCTTACCCGCATAAAAAGTCACTTTTCACATATAAAAAACTCATGTAAATCTAAAATTAGAATTGCCGAATCTTAAATCTTCTCCGGTTAAATTTGTTCGCAATGACACGAACCAAGTATGAACAATATTACGCATCATTTGTCACGATATAGAAAACATGGATTTAAAATAAGTCCATGAATGTTTACCTCGAACTCTTGTTCCAGTTTCGACGTTTTGGAACCCGACTCGAGTCCCAGCATGCTTTTGTAATGGTGCGGAAACCCGGTGCTGTGAATCACGGTGCTAGGGCAGAAAAGCGCCTCGGCCAGTGCTTCGTGCAAGAACATGTACTGGTCCTATGAAAAACAAAAAGGTAATAATGGCCCTTAATCGCTCACCTGAGTTCAAGGTACACCAATTCTTGAAGACTTGACCTGGTGATATAATGTTTGACACAAGAATATCCAGATTCAAACTTGGTCTAGATAATATCAAGATAAATATTCTGACCAAGATATATTAAAATCGAGTCATAGATGTGGTCTATGGAGTATTACAAAGTGTAAAGTGAAACATTGTGACCTAGTTTAATTGAGATTAAGTCATACATCTGACGCCTAACATATACTAACAACAATAACTAACCACGAGCATCGCGGGCTTAGGTGAACAAAAAAATGCATCGATTTAGACTTTTTGATAGTTTCTAAAAACAAACTACTGATGCGGTTTCACTACAGATAACTTGTATTGGGATGGCAATACAATTATTTCTTTGTTCATTTACCTCCTTCCCCTGATTCAAATGGGAAGGTTATCATTTTCTGTCGTTAGTATGTGCACTATACATATGCATATGCTAATTAACCAATTACATCGCTTTAACTTAATAGTTTACATTTTATATTAATACACACGAAGAGAAACAACGGAGGCAAAGCATTACTGAATCGCAATTATTTAATGATATCGTACATGTATATAATCAATTACAGTCGTAGACGTACTGTACCTGATTTTGTACCATGTTGACGCGCTGAGAACGTAGGTTTTGTACGCACTGAAACACGTTGACGTAGCCCTCCACGTTGGCCTGGTCTAGCAGGTAATCCAGACCCAAAAACGTGCCCGTTCTTCCGATACCCGCGCTAAAATACGGAGCCGATGATGAGATTAAGTTAATTATGATGATTATGATGATGATGACGACGACGACGTGTTACGACGTGTGACGACGGTATTGCTGGTGGTGGTGGTGGTGATGATGATGATGATGATGCTGCTGACGATGATAATGGTTAGTACATATATTGGCAAAAATCTTTTATGTACTTTACAACTTATGTTTACCGGTAATACACGTGTGTATTATGTAGTATGCATTTGGCTAAATAGCAATTGTATGCTTAACAGCTAATACATGTTGTTGTTGTTGTTATTTTTGTTTACCGGTTTATAATACAATGTTATGCCAATTACTCAAATGAATTACCTGCAGTGCACGAGAATGGGCACGTTGTTTTCCTTGATGTCCACGTGTCGTATCATGTTAGAGAAGTGGATCACGGAGGACGGGTACTCGGGCACGTGGCGGTCCGACCAACTCTCCAGGTGGAAGTGCTTCACCAGCCGACTCTCAGCCCCCTGGTAACATGTAATGTACGCACATATTAAGTTCATTTTTAGTACCGGTATATGTATGTAGTTTTAGATTAAACAAAGATAACACTGCATTAAGTTGCCGGTATGTAAAACGGTAGTATTGTTAGCACGATGTCGATTAATTAAATTAGCTATAGATCCCTGCAAATTTCATTGCAAAAATTACTATTGATGAATTACAAAAACGCATACAATTATAAGTTGTTTGTTTCCACTAACCCAACCAACTAAAATATTAATAATATATATTTCTTGTTCAATTTGGGAAAAAAAACATATATGTCTACCAAATTTAAAGAAATGTATTTATGGCGTTGTCCAATCGCCGTTTCCGGTTTGTGAGTTTGGTTTGTGGTCACCATACCGAACAGGAGGTGATTTCTCCGGTCAACTTCGGTTTCCATTACAGCACAAAACTACACCAAAATTAAAAGCCGTCCAGTAAAAAGTAAAATGGCTGGACATTGCAGCTGTATATTCAAAATTCGCCCCAACTTACGTGATTATATTCAGTTAAGTTAATTTAAAATAACACTCAAGGTAATAACATAATGCATCCTCCGGTGCGGAAGGACCTCATTCTTTGCGCAATACGAACACATTAATTGCGTGTCGGTTGATATATTTACTTTGATCTGTTTTAAATTATCTGACTTAAACGTATAGTCTCTATTTAACGATACGGTTCGCTTTTCAAACAAATCAATATTTAATACACAGTATCATTTCACTTATTTAATAAAGTAATAGTTTGTTGCATACTATGATTGTTCATGATAACATGTCCACCTGAATTCTTTCATTATACAATATAGCATAGTCGAGCGGTATAAGGCGATGGTATTTATAAGGCATCCGTCTCTTTAAAGGGGAAGGTTCAAATCCCACCTCTGACATTGTTTGTGTCGTTCTGAAACGCGAAGCGACACACGATATTTTGTGCGATACTCAAAGCCACACACGATATTTTGCGCGACACACGAAGCGACACACGATATCTTGCGCGAAACACGAAGCGACGCGCGAGAATGTACCACGAAATATCGCCCTTGTGTAGGTAGCTCAAACGGCGATATCTCGTGGTAACTATCGTGTGTCGCTTAGTGTATCGCACAAAATATCGTGTATCGCTTCGTGTGTCGTGTGTCGCCATTGATGAAAGAAGGACGAGATTATAGATGGCACTATCCGGATTCCTTACTTACGTGTAAGATTTTATATCAACCGTTTCCTTTGATAGTTTTTGTTAAAGAGAGATTGTACGATTTTGTCAAATTTTTATATGTGTTAAATTGTAATATATTGATAAAAAATATGTTACAATAACACAAAATATGCAAAAAAATATGTCTTTGTGTCGTCTGATCGAATCTGCACTAAAACTTAATTTAGATTCACATTGTACATGCATGATATACATGCTGGCAAATTAGGCTGGAAGCCATTTTCGGATTTAAATATCTTCTTCTTAACTTTAATTTAAATTTATATTGAAATATATATGTGATACTAATGTTTAACACTATATATAAATTCATAAATATTTGACAAAATCGTACAATCTCACTTTAAAGAAAGTGAAATCCCCTCTGTTCTGTGCAGGTTTGTTAATACGACACATACTGTGACATAGAAACAAGTTATTTTTAAACATCAAATTCGAGTAAGCGTTTCGGTGTAGGCGTAATTTTGTTCGTTTTGAACTCCACGTTCATATTCATGTATCGGTTTCATATCGAGAAATAACTCGCTTATAAGTGAGTTCCAGATTTTAACCTATACGCTTCACTCGGTTTAACATGCACGGTTTAAAGACACTATCTGTTTATATGTTTGATTGAACGGCAAGGTAGCGTGGCCGAGCGGTCTAAGGCGCTGGTTTAAGGCACCAGTCTCTTCGGAGGCGTGGGTTCAAATCCCACCGCTGCCAATAACTTTTAACTCGACAAAATAAATTTAATAAATATAAATTATTATTAAAAGGACTCATAACGTTATAAATTATTGTTTTACACTGCATGTTATTTCAGCTTCGCATATTTAAAAGGAAGCCCCATTATTTGATTTGACACAACTCTTGATCAATTAATGTTACGTTGTTTATTGTTGTCTTTTATCTTGATTTGTGAGTGTTTTCTGTTGCTGTCCGCCTGTAGTTGTTGTTGTCGTTGTTTGAGGAAAGGAAAATTAGCTGTTAAATAAGTTAATATTACAAATTATGGTCAATTAATATGATTGATGATTTTATTTTATTTTTTAAATTATTTCGGACTTATCATATCGTAGCTTGGTTTAAAAAATGTATATTTTTTTAATTTATTTGTTGCAGTTGTTATTGTTATACTTAGTATCATATTCACTGGCAACATTCCGTTTTCACTCAACAAGTTATTTGAAATCACTGTAGACATAACAATATACTCTATGTAGTTAGTATAAATCATTAAAGAGAATAAGCTTATCTAAAAAAAACGTGTATATACTTGTATAAGCAAACAAGATCAAACTTACGGCTGATAAAATGAATGTCCGAATAGTGTAGTCCGAAAACGTGTCAGTGTCCTTGACCTCCACAGTGACTGCGCCATACATCTGTTGACCTTCATCCGGCCAATATTGGCAACATTTCACCTGAAGAAAAATTGTATTTTTTAAATATTAGTTAATATAAAATAATGTTAGAAAATATTTTTCACGTAAAATGGGTGACCTTTCACGAGGAGTATATACAGTTTTACATATGTCATGATATTAACATTAAGCAATTTAAATTGTTGGTGTTGCTACTGCTCTGTTGTTTATGTTTTCGTTTTGTTTCAACATTTTATGTATTCGGGCATATGTGAGTGTAATTTTGATATCGAACAAGGACAATAAAAACTCGCAGAAATAAAATCTTACTATAAGAACAGTTTAGACAATATTGCGATAAGCATTAGTTGGGCATTATTCTGACCGTAAATACCCCGATCTTTGTAGCACTTAATGACTTCAAACGTCACATAAGTTAGAATCCATCATCACGAACAACTATAAAAAAACTTCTACTTCTAGTTAGGCCAAATAAAAAAATAGGTCCGTTTCCGGTCGCCCGACCGTGCCTCCAAAATCGGCGCCGACCCTCAACTTTTTATTGGGGTCGCCAAAAAAAATTAAAAAATGTGTTCATTTTCGTTTATTTCGGTTCATTTCTCCATTCTAGTACCCGAAAGAAAAAAAAGAAAAAATCCCTACCTACCGACCCTGTTTTTTTTTCCAAGGAGACCGGAAACGGACCTATTTTTGTTTTTGGCCCTTATACTCATGTATACCTTGTTATGCTCAACGAGACGGGTCAACATGATTATTTTACTGCACTTCTTTTGCCAGACCAGCCGCCAGAAATCGCCCACAAACTCCTCCGTTGGACCTACCAAGAACAAACTCAGAATATTAAATTAATTCATTGTACGTAGCATGCGTAATTCTTCTTACGCCCATTCAATTTCAAAAGACCGCACACATATAAGGCCAAAATGAAAAACTCGTGCTGCCGCCCGACTCCCATCCACACCCTTGCTATTACCACATCCATCAAACGTCTTCACGGAATGTTTTTGAATTCGCAGAATCAATAGGCATCTTTCAAGAATACGTAAAATCAATGTAGTCTTGACATTTATTAAGCTACTTACCCTGCGACGCAATGTACATGTGTGGTTTGTTGTAGCCCTGTAGAGGGAAGAGAAAAAATGTCACGTATTGACAAATATGAAAATTTCGACGCGATAATCACGCATGTAATACTTTTTAATAACGTTAAGCATTAAATAACAAAATGGTTCATGTGCATAAATAGAGTGGATGTTGTTTTATATAGAGATGATGAAGATAAAGACGATTTATGATAAAGATGACGATGGCGACGATAATGATGATGATGAGGAGGAGGAGTAGGAGGAGTATACCATTGAAGATGATAACGACAACTTACATTGATGTAGCAGGCATTGGTGTAGTCATTACCCGGGTCTCCCTCCCAGGAGTCGAGCTTCACTCGGCTGTGGTCGTCTGCAAACAACAACAACAACAAAAGCACGTGATTGTTCTGGGTCAAACTTCCACAACTTACATTATAGGTAAAATGGAAACGTACACAGGTTTTATACATGTTTGTTTGTTTTATTTTTAACAAGAGGTATTGTGATGATTTATAAAAAATAACTATGTAAGAAACGCTGATTAAAGGATTACATGTATGTGCATTTGAGGCATTTCTCGATAACCTATTTGAAACTTGTATTCCACATGTTTGTGATTAGACAGTGGGCTTTGTTTGTTTGTCCGTCAGTTTACCTACTCACTCTTTTTCCTGTCCAAGCAGGATTACCAGTACAAATGCGTATGCAATTAACTGACGAATGTGCTACTTGATTCAGAGGTGGGTTGCCGTGGAAAGGATTTCACGATCTATGCCCACACAAGTCATGTGGCCGGGCCGGGAATCGATCCCGTGAACCTCGTATTTGTAGTCCAACACTCAACCAACTGAGTTAGCCGACCCAACATATTTTATTAATGTGTTGAAAAACTTACAAGCGAAGATCTCCTTATACCGGTTCTTCCTAAGATTCTGTGCCTTTTTAGCAGTCTCACAAGGGTACATCAGACCAAGGGGCAAATCCTGAATTGAAATGAATAAATGTACAGTAATTTTAATATTTCAAATAGTTGAATACAAAAACAAACTTAATTAGTATTAACATATAATGCGGCTACAAAAGAAAATAAACAACAAGGATATCAGACTGATGAAGTCGTTCTATATTTTTTTTTTTTTAAAGTCA
>VMBQ01007846.1:40000-42504 GCA_007657795.1 Dreissena rostriformis
TTTCCATTTACGAACGATACTCTTCTTAAATGTTTTTACTACGAGTATACTGAACTCCAATATAGATCTTCGCAGCAATACAATGCTATGACTACCGTGTGAACTGTATTGAATATAATCCTTTACAAGGAATCAAATCCCTGGCTCTACCCAGGAAATGGACTCGTAATTGTCTTTAATTGTTTGTTGCATGACTCAACCTCTTAACCATTAACGCTTTTGAAGTTAACAAATTATTGTATACGCTATATCGTCACATAATCGAAACCAGATATCTACATATTAACTGAAATAAATTCAAATGAGAATTAAGAATTCACATAGTGATCATGCCGAAAATATGGTGTCTTGCTGATCTTTTTTAATCTATGGTTACTGTGCATGTTGTTTTTTTTTACGTAGTACTTATAGTGTAAGTTTTAGATTTTATTGTTTCATTAATTGTCCTATAGCTATACAAATTGAGTAGTTTTTATAGTGTCTTGCTGATCTTTTTAATTTTCGGTTACTGTGTATGTTTTTACGTAGTACTTAAAGTATAAGTTTCAGATTTTATTGTTTCATTAATTGTCTTATAGCTATACACATTGAGTAGTTTTGATCGATTTCTTTTGAAACAGTGTTGCAAAATGTATTTGTATCTGCGATACGTCAAATGTTCTTATGTAAAGCGCCTTTGACCGTGCATTTTTGCATGGAAAGGGCGCTATAAAAATCTGGTATAATAATAATTATAATAATAATAATATGTCCATGGTGTTATTTCGCTCCGTTATATTCCTTATTGTGTGTATTTGGTATCAGGGACAAACATTTTGAAAACCAACAATTCGTCAATCAGTACATTTGTCTAAAATGGTAAAAAAAACATTGTATAAACAACCATTAAGGCGCTGCATAATCAACAACATAACCACTATACATACAACTACATTAGCCCTATAAGTACAATCATTCAATCGATGTATATGTAACCATATGATCACTGTACATACAATTATATAAGCCCAATAAATACAATCATTCAACCGCTGTATATGTAACCATATGATCACTGTACATACAACTACATTAGCCCTATAAGTACAATCATTCAACCGCTGTATATGTAACCATATGACCACTGTACATACAACTATATTAGCCCTATAAGTACAATCATTCAACCGCTGTATATGTAACCATATGACCACTGTACATACAACTATATTAGCCCTATAAGTACAATCATTCAACCGCTGTATATGTAACCATATGACCACTGTACATACAACTATATTAGCCCTATAAGTACAATCATTCAACCGCTGTATATGTAACCATATGATCACTGTACATACAACTATATTAGCCCTATAAGTACAATCATTCAACCGCTGTATATGTAACCATATGATCACTGTACATACAACTATATTAGCCCTATAAGTACAATCATTCAACCGCTGTATATGTAACCATATGATCACTGTACATACAACTATATTAGCCCTATAAGTACAATCATTCAACCGCTGTATATGTAACCATATGATCACTGTACATACAACTATATTAGCGATGTACATACACTATATAAGTGCGGTATAAACGACAATATAACCACTTTACATACAACTTTATTAGCGCTTCACATACACAATATAATTGCGGTATATACAACCATATAACCTTTGTACAAATTACCATATAAGCGCTGCACAATTAAACAAAAATAACCACTGTTCAAACTACCATATAAGCGTTGCATAATTAACTATATAACCGCTGTATAAACTACCATATAAGCGCTGCACAATTAACTATATAACCACTGTACAAACGACCATATAAGCGCTGCACAATTTACTATATAACCACATATATGCGCTGCATATGTTATACAACCATTTAAATACTGTACCTGCAATTATGTAAGCGCTGCACATACGACCATATTAGTTCTGCACAACAATTATAAAAGTTCAATGTACGCAAAATGTATAATTATCTTGTCTACCTTGATTTAGTGTAAGCTTTCTCCGTGAATTATACTATGTAACGATTACTTGCTAGGTGACCAATTGTATTAAGACTTATTGCAAACTTCTGCTGGCCATGCTCGCTGTACACATTGTGCAGTCATACGTTTACCATAGTTACACCATGAGAAAAAGAGCAAAAGTAAAAACATGTCAGGGGTCAACTTTTTACAATCTGTACAAGTAAAATAGTTAAAATGCCAGAATATGAATTGTGTGTCCGAATTGATAAGTGACCGTTTATATATTTCGGATCTATTTGTCTCCGTCAACTTGATCCAAGTATTTGCTTTAGATTCGTTGAAAAATACTGCTTTTCATACTCGCTGTATAATTTTTGCAAGTCGTCCGTTTAATAAAATAAGCATTGTATAAGCAACCATATAAGCGCTGCACAATTAACTATATAACAACTGTACATACAACTATATTAGCGATGTACATACAACCATGTAAACGCTGTATATGCAACCGTATGACAAC
>VMBQ01007847.1:0-20000 GCA_007657795.1 Dreissena rostriformis
CCTTTACCCCTCAGAATATGTTGTTTGTTTTGTTTAAAAAGAAATAATGAAACCCCAAAAACTTTATCAGTCAGCTTATTTTAATATTTGTGAGCTTTGTCAGTTTTTGATATCTCATTTAAGTAAACTAACGTCAACTACATGCTTGCACATGCGAATACATGTAAATACATTTACCTGATCACATTTATATTTGTTTGTGTAATTCATTCACAATTGTTCCTCTGATTTTGCGCCAGAAAGTATGGTGTAGGTGAAGCAGTATTGCAATTCTTGAATTAAAATTTATATCGCGAAAATATGCGACATAAACATTTCAACGCTCGTAAAACTGCAATAACAATGGAACAGCCCTTTAGATATGTATTTTTCTAAAACAGAGACATGGTGCCAGAAATTCGTTAGAAAACTCAAATGTACATTCGTTCACAAAGCTTACATTTTCCGCAATTTCACTGCCAATTTTCCAAGAACAAACGCTATCGACTCAACTTTTGCGCGCAAACCGATGGCATTCTTTAAATTAACTTTTTTTTTTTGTTTTAATGTCTATTTCATCATAAAACATAATCATAAAATACCTCTTTTAATGCAATCGAGAACAAGAAAAAGCTATTAATAGAAAAAAATAATAAGACAATCCATTATTCCTAAAACACATGCTTAATTACCTCCCTTACAGTACTATACGTGTAATATGGGTCCCAAATGGGAACCATATGGACAAACCCATATACATTTGGGTAGTTCTATTGGATATATATAACTTTATAAACGTGTGTGTGTTTTTTTTCTTCAAAAGTTTACATAATGGGCGAAAATGGGTACCTTATTGGCGCATACACATGGGCTTGTTTACATGGGTCTCATATGGGTACTGTCTGGGCCAACCGATATGGGCTTGCCCGGATTTAGCCCCTATGGGACCCATATATGCATGTTTGCTGGGTAGTACATTATTTCACAATAGACTGTTTGTAACGTTTGACAATTTAATGATTTTCAAATGGTGATTACTCACAAACGAATATTTACTTCCGTATTTGTCTTTAAAAGGGATATTTCACGATGTATATCGAACATAGGAAATTTGACGTTTACGTATGGCTTCTAAATGTATTTGGATATATTTGAATAATCATCAGTTTACAGCATTAAATAAACACGAGTATTTTCATTCGTTAATACATTACGACATGAGCACAGGTGTTGGGCGCGTGGCCAAGTCACTTTAACACTATCATTTTGACCAATTGCTATGCCCCCTTCTTCCAAGAAGAGGGGGTATATTGTTTTTTGCCTGTCTGTCTGTCATTGTGTGTGTCATTGTGTGTGTCTGTCCCAAAACTTTAACCTTGGTCATACCTTTTGCAATATTCAAGATATAAACTTGATATTTGGCATGCATGCGTATCTCATGGAGCTGCACATTTTGAGTGGTGAAATGTCAAGGTCAAGGTCAAGGACATCCTTCAATGTCAAAGGTCAAATATATGGATCAATATCGCTTAAAAGGGGGCATAGTGTTTGACAAACACATCACTTGTTTTTCTGATAATAATATATACATATATTTATATATATATATATATATACAAGGAAGGTATTTCTTGACACAGGAAAATCACCAACATCAATACAACATAAATACAACATAAATACAACATTTTTAAGCCATTAATTGCCAAAATGGCGGTCGATTTTCGTTAACTATGTTCCATTTTGTTGGGAAAGGTAGCCTCATGACGAAAAATGACCACGAACGGCTACTTGCCAATATAAACTACAAAAAAGCACTTCTCGAACTCGTAGAAATGCTATGTCGGCTCTCGTCTGACCGAACGTTCAGTGACGATTTTAACAAGAGTAAAACTATCGAAATGTCCCAGCTACCGAACATAAATCGCATTAGTACACTAAACAAATACGTGTTTATCAACTTACAACACAGATTTGTCCTTTTGTTCACACCAAACACTTATATAATCATTTTGTTTGAATGTTTTTTCAATCGTGTATGATGATCCGGGTCATGGCAGGCGCTTGCAGAACGACCATCACCTTTCGCTATTTATCCAACGATTGGTTCCTCGCCTCATAGTTAACGAATACCTGAAACCGAGAACCGTATCTATTTACATTTTGCGCAGTACCAAACAAATCACAAATGTCGCTTAACGAAGAGCAAATTCTAGCAGTTCAAAGGGCGGTGGAAGGTCACAACATGTAAATTCATGGCCCTGAAGTTTAAGAGTACAAGAGCAAGACACAAGCACGCCAGAAACCATGTAAGACATTAGTAGAAGTCAAAATCAAAACAGATCGCTTACCAACATCCTCGATTCACTTATCATTTCTAGTGTCCTATCAAATATCAAAATTTTGAAAGACATATTCACATTATTCATACAAAATTATACAAAATTAATTAAAATCTTTTTGATGGTTATGATAAATCCATTTAGAAAAGACATTCTGGAAAATTGTCAAATAAAAAAGAAAATGTCACACAGAAAACAATTGTTGGTGTCTATCAAAGATGAAAAAAGCCACGTAGATTTTCCTGTGTCAAGAGACACCTTCCTTGTTTATATATATATATATATATATATATATATATATATATATATTATATCAGATGTTTTGTTTTGTCAAAATGATGAAAAAGTTTGTTTATGACATATTGATAGTGTTAAAGTGACATGGCCAAGCGCCCAACACATGTGGACATGAGTAGTACATTTGCTAAATTAAGTCTAATCTCTAAACCAATATCCGGTCTAACGTCTAACACAGGGAATGTGTAGATATTTTAATTATATTGTGTAGATTGGTAAACGAATTCTCTTGAAGCAAAACTTACATTTCCCTCTCGTCACATGGTTTATAAAGATACATGTAACACAAATACGTACGGTTAATCTCGTAAATACTTGTTATATTTGTTATACAACAGTGTGCAGTGGCCCTGTACATTATGTCCTCTGCATAATCCTACGCGAACCATATGGTTTATAAAAATAACTTTGTATATGTCGCAAAGCCCAGGGTTTAAAATTTTCTTGGTTATATTTCATAACGTTTCTCTATACAAAAATGTCTTCTTTGTCAGTCGCAAATATTATTTATTTGTTAAACGTGGGTATGTCTTACGTAATAACATTGTCAAATACACATTTGCCGATTCTTCGTGTCTACCCATCTGGCAATTTCTTGGCTATTTCATTAGTTTACTTAGTTTAAGTATGACCGACTTTGGTACAGTAAGCTTATTACTAAACATGCAATATATGACTGGTATACTTATCATAGGAGGATACACTCCATGCGTGTTCTTATTTTATAAAAAAGAAGTATTAGCTCCCCTTTTTAGAATTTTATTTTAGCGGACCATATAACACACTCCGTGTTTGAGTCTCACAGATGTCGCATGTTATGAAACCCAAACCATATCGTATGACACAAGCTCATGTCAACATGTAATTATTCAGTTCAAGGCATCGATGTTATTGTGCAAAAGCACATCGTACTATAGCGTGGGCTAAATGCGTGTATGCTCAACACAATGACAATTCTCCCTTAGTTGTCAAGCAATAGCACACCTTATAACTAAATAATTGTATTTGTGCATTCTGAAACGGCTACCGGGAAGCCTAGTCTGATGCAATACAAGAAACCTGCCAAGCTTTTTCTAAATATATATGTATTGACTAACAGCACAATGAAACTATCGGATTTCTAATATTTCCCATGACTAATGCTGACAAGATGAGCTGTTATTTGCTTACGATGTCATGTCATTGGGTTGCACAATGTCATTGTGATAGGGACAAGTCGTACATATTATTACTGTAACAATCATTTTGTTTCTTCCTTTGTACGCACATTGTTTGAGCCAGTGTAGACAAAGACCTGTTGGCATTACCTTCGTCGAGATCTAACAGACTATTTGATACAAGAAAAAGGAAAATCTATAATAAATGATTAACAATGGCGCGCTAAAAATAATTTAAGAAGCTGTAAAATTATAGCCTTGCTTTAAACATAAACGCATACTTATCGAAAGATATATTATGCACACGAATATTCATCTTAATACTGAACACTTAAAACTGAAAAAATATGAATGGAGAAACAGTGTTAAAATAATTTATTGAAACGAGTGGTATCAACACATTTTTGAAAAATATACAGATTAAGCATGTTCATAGTCTTGGATCATGTTTCTGATTGTTTTTGTTTGTGTATACAGGCATTGTTGTCATAATTTGTTTTTCAGTAGCAATGCGAAGCACACTTTAGATATTTTGCAAAGGCAAGCATTATATAGAAGTAGGTTATAGCTTTATTGATTGCCGGTACATTCTTTGCATACGAGGCTTCTTAAATTACAGGCGCGATTATTTATATTATTTTAACCATGCATGGTTAATGGTCCCTGTGATACGATCAAGATTTGTCGTCCTGTTAAATCTTCCGGGTTCCGCGAGCATAAACATTGTAGTATTTTAACGTATTCAGTGGCATATTAAACGTTGCATGTTTGACACACACAATTATGTTTTTGTCAACAACTGACTTTTGAATTTCTCAAATATGTATGTGTAAGCCTATTATATTTGGGTGTTTATGCAGGTATGTTGTGTTTACATTAAGGAAAGTCTTAAAAGTAGTGTATTACCTGAATACTTGTTTGTGAAAAGTAGTGTTGAAGAACATGAATTCACGAAAACAAACTCTTTCGCGCTATTTCGCTGATTATAAAACGTCGCGGTCGTGAATTCATGCAATCCATGGGAACAAAACTGCAAATATTCAACCTTAACGCCAGTTTAAGGCACTCTAATGCTTGTTTATTGTAGAATGTAGATCCGTTAGTGCTTATTTAAACTCTAAATTAACCATGGCCCGCTTCTATACTTATTTAGTCATAACTTAAACGTAGATCATAGATACATTATTTAACAATCTATAACCGCAAATCATCGATGTGGGGCGGAATTTTCTTAACTGTTTACTCAACATTAATATGGCATCAGGCGAAGGCAAACTGTACAGTTTTATTGATTTTTCGGATTGTATTGTCCATTTTAGTTTCAAAGTTTGCATTCATGAAGCAATTGTGTTGATTTAAATTAAACGAGTTAATATTATGAAAGCTTTGCGTTAACAAAACACGTTAACAGCGGTGCGGATAACACAGAGCAGTTTGGTAGATAATTTACATTATTTCCAACATTACCAATTTTGCAGGTAGCATAGCTGCCTTCTGTGAGCGATGCATCGTTGCTACGTCTAAATAAAGACACATACTATTTTAAATACTGGGTTGATGATATCCATTTAAACTTAACATGCACTGGCTATTTTATTGTGTTGTTCAATGATCATTAGCAATGTATATTTTTAAATAATGTGACATAAAGAACTCATTTTATGGATTTTGGTATCAACAACTGTATATTATAGCTTCATATATTAACAATATCCATTACAGTTACGTAAAGTTCTATAGCTAGGTGTTCGTACGGATCCGTCTGGCATGTTTTGGCGTCTTTTTCCCCTTAAAATATAATTATATAGGCTTTGCATGATTTTCTCGATACGAACATTTACACGTTTTCCTATGTGCGGTTTTGCGTTCTGTACAATTTAAAGTGTTATTCGTTTTCTCCATGTCAATATGGATTCCAGGACAACGCCATGATTTTGTAGTATTTAAGTCTGGCATAACACTTAAGTAAAATGATGCATGTGGTCAAGCTGAAAGAACATTATCATTAAATAGACGAAAACAATGCTTACTTGGGTAATGTAACTTGATTTTTGTTCTGCGCTACAACGAAAACTATTAAAACTGTCGTTCATTAGTCACTTATATTAAACAACAAACAAAATTAACGTTGACTTACCGTTTGCTGTTAGAAAGAACGTCTCCGATAGTTGACAATCTTCAGAATTGCATATACTGATCGTGTAGTGTCCATAGTCGGAATACACGTTCTATACGATAATGCTCTAAATGTGTTTCATGGTAGGAGTAATGCGTTGAAGGATGTTCTTTGACACCTTTTTTTCTCTAGTTAAACTGAAAAACGTGTCTAATTACAATTGTAGGTTCAGACTAGCCAGTTGTAGAGCACGTCTGAGATGTCACATAGCGGAAAAAAACGTTACCAAGCCGGACCTGTAGCACTGGAACTATACATGAGTACTATATCGTACCATAGTACACATTAAACAACAAACAGCATATATATTTCTATTTACAGTAAACTAAAAATGACATGCATTGATTGAGACAATTAAACGTTTAATATAGTATTTATTTGTCCGCTTGTATGACAACATTTATAATATTTATACTGAAAAGAATCATAGTATTGTGTATTATTAATATGAAATGTATGATTTATTTTTATTTTGAGTCATCAAGTCCTTCAATTTGATACACAAGTATAATATGTTTTATTCGAAGCGAACGCACGGACGAGCTGAATTTTCAAGTCCGTATTTATACGTTGCCAATATCAGGATAGGCGCCAGGATTGAACTCGTGGTTTCAGTCGGAGACTATTCGTTATTATCGTATCAGGTATTGAAGTCAATTATGTTGACCGTCGAAATTGTGTGCAAGGTTCAAGCACTTTCTATTATGAACACAATCTGCTGCAATAAATTGTTAATCGAGCGTATCGAAACAAATCGTTTCATATCGTAAAAATGCGCGGTAAATATGAACGATTCGTATAGGTGATCGCAGTTGATCTTATGCAAGAAAACACGTCATATTATGCGTTTAATAATAAATGATACCAATGCGTGAATGCCATACATTATAAACATATCCTTACATATGGTGAACGCCAAGAAAATAAACTAATACTTTGTTCGTATGATATAATGCTTCGATAACATAAAAATAGTTTTTGTTTGCTTTGTAAGGAGCGTGCATGTATCTCAAATATACACCAAGGTGTTACTTCAACAACACTCGAATACAGTGGAATACATATCGTCACTAAATTTTAAGTTATAATTCAAACATGCATGTACATTTTACGTTTACACAACATATGCTTCATGTGTGCTCTTTGTAAAAAAATGATATCGGTCCTGGGTTATTTTGTACTTTTGTATTTTGTTTATTAAAATCTACATTGTAAAACTCACACATTAATTTGAATGTGAAAAAGTCGATGTCACTATACTTTTTATCTATTACTGCCCTGCGCCTCCAGCTTTGACCGTCATTTGCTAGAGTCACCGAGTGAAAAAATAAACACTATCTTAGTATTTGCCTTTATTTTCAGACAATCGCATGTTGACTGATGTGTTAACAATATGTATTACTGCACATAATCATCACGTCTCGAATTATTGAGACAACCTTACAGTGCGGAACGGGTACCAGGCTAGTGTGTTCGCTTTTACCATATGAAACGTAGCCACAAATTTAGATATTGAACCATTTAAAAGGTATGCATCTGTCTTGTTATATGCAAACGAAGTAGAATAAATACTGAAGCTACATTGGAATATCGAAATAAGAAACGTAACATCATTATTGCGAACCTAATAGCCTACCGATATTGATTTAACAAATGCAGGTTTAACACTCAAATATTATCAAGGCATAATTTCAGACCTTTGATTTTTGTTTACACAGCGACATCTGTTACCAGTCTATGTTTACCTGATACACACAGTAAAAAGCGATCATGGCGTCTTTGATAATGTTTGGAGCATTTATTATTCTCGTGACAACGAACACAATATCAGGTAATATATTTGTTATATTATATATATATATATATATTGCAATTTTGATTTATGTTTTGACAAACAAACAAAGAGCTCCAATTACACTGACAAATAACGCTGTCAGAATTTATATGGAACTGTTCACGTTTTGGTTAATTGACAAAATTAAAAAAAAAAGTGTTTAAGATCTGCAAATTGTCCTTATAGTTATGATATTTTCAAGGACACCTTACAATTTAACATTTACCATGCTCTAAAATATCCATTATATGGATACTTTGACGATTTGATAACCTGAAAATAATAAAGCGTTACAAACGCTTAACGAGTGCATAATTTGGAGAGTTATGTTGTTATCGTTATATTGTGTGTTATTAAGAGGATAACTTATATACATTTTACAATCCGTGGGTCAGTGGTTCGAGCCCCGGTGTGGATTACTTGTCTTTCTTTCTTTAATTTTATCTTGTTATATACTGGAGCTATTAAGTTCCGATGTTTACATTTATCTTTTTAAAACATTTACTGACAAACTACAAAACATGCCAAAAACTGTGAACAAGTCCCTTCAAATATGACTTCTAAATTTCAGGTGCATGCACAGAACAAGTTTTTAATGTCGGCGTAACAAATCAACGGCTGGTGTTTAAGTTCGTTTGGAGTAATGGGGAAAACAGAATCGTAAACTGTTTGCATGGAACTAAAAAAATTGGAGAATGTGATTTTTTTGGAACATGCCCTCTTGATTCATTAAACACGGGTGCATACACTATGTCTTCAAATGCAGACTTAACTGAAGTGTATGTTTCCATTGTGAAATTCAAAAGCGCCACTGCGGGAAATTACAGCTGTTCTAAAAATACAGGAACAACGGCAGACGTCATTTGTGTAAAAGGTACGATGATGTTTATGTGTTTATGAATCCATTTATTGCATTTATTTACTGATTATCAATGAAATCTTAGTGTAGTTGTGTGTCACTCCTTGCACAAGAACTATGTCACTTTGTACATGGTAAATTCAAGTATGATACATGTATATAGTCATATCTCGAACGTAGATCAAAGCTACATTATTTAACAATCTGTAAACGCAAATCATCGAGGTGTGGGCGGAATTTTCTAAATTCTTTACCCAACATCAATATGTCATCATGCGAAGACAAACTGTGCAGTTGTATTAACTTGATGTTCGGATTGTATTGTCCATTTTAGTTTCAAAGCTTGCATTCATGAAGCAATGATGTTGATTTTAAATTAAACGAGTTACTTTTATAAAAGCTTTTCGTTATTCCATACACAATGTTATTCAAATTAAAAGATCTTCATGATTTCTTATAATTTAAACGCCTGCGATTGACTTGACGTTGTTCATGCCAACAATAGGTAGAATAGCCCTTATATCAAATACAAGTAAAACATGTACGTTTTCGTCGTATGGGCAGACATCGTTTATTTTGTTTGCTGTTGTATCATTGATGTATGCTTACGTTTTGGTTTTAAAGTAAAGCATCAATTTTCAATAGCGTTATGTGAACATTGTTCTAATATAGGAAATAAAGAAAATACACCTATGAGGTGAGAAACATGAACTCTTTAAAGCTTGCGGTATTTACTTCTTGTGTCAAAGTGTTTCTTCAAGGAACGTATTGAACGAGTCATTCTTTATGCACGTATACTAAACGACAACAAACAGATCGCGTGACTTTAAACACTAAGCAATCAGATAAATATGCCAAGGTCTTATTGCTTATGGGATGCGAAGGTTACTTTAAAGCATCCATACCAGCATTGGACAAATGATGCTTGTTTTGTAATGATTAACATTAAAACCTTTAACTCGTTTTACTTTGTGAAATACCATTTAACATTATTAACTAATGATGTGAGATTGTCAAACCTTTGACATGATATTTAAATAAATGTGCTTAATAAATACTTTGCTACTAAATAGTGGCTAAAATCATGTATCAAGTCCAATGTATTAGTTTTTATGTAGAAATACCAGTTATCATCTCATAACATGCAGATTTAAGTATGTGATACAGGTTTGGTTCGCAGGAGGCACTGCATGTACTGATAATATGTTTTAGAAGAGCATGTACCTTTAACGTGAACGTGAGTGCTTAGGCGCATAATATTTCGTTTATGTCATTACGAACTCTATTTTTAACAATTATGGCGAACATGTCATATGCCCAGTGTAGCTGTGAAATCGGATCAGGCTATGGGAAATCCCGGTCTGTAGCAATCGATACCCCGGCAAAGCGTAGTTGTTTTGCATTCAATGAATGAGGTTTTGCAATCATCACCTTTGCTATTGCAATGATTGACTGTAGTTGCCGTGTAGCTTTATGAGATACACTGAGATAATATCGCCATTCAGGTATTTTCAACGACTAACACAGACATGCGCATTTGTTTACGCTGAAATGCCTAATATATTTCACGTTTATAACTTCCTTAAGTAAACTGTTCGTAGAACGAGAATGGTCTGTGTTTGTCTGAGATCCTAAAATCAGGCATTCATTTACATTTTCTGTTATAACTGACTGGTTATAAACCAACTGATACAACAGGACGGCACATGCATTTGAATAGCCTTAGAGAGGATAGTCATAGTCCAGTGTACCCTTGTTTAATATAACGATATACAAACTTATGTCTACGTCATCGGATTTGAAAAAATTCTCGTGTGTTATTGCAATTGTTTAATTCAATTAATTGTTCAATTGCATTGGTTTATGATTGCAAATACAATTTGAGTTACTCCTAAAACTGTGTAAATTATCAAATTTTGAAACATTATAGACAACTCCGAATAACTCGGACAATTGTATCACTTCATAAGTATAAAGTGTAAAATGTCTTTTTTTTATTATTTAATATCTATAAAAAACAAACATTGTACATGTACATACATTGTAAACATTTGTTTTCATTCAAGTAGATAACAATGTTATTAATTGGCGTATATGCACGTAAAAAGGATTTTTTTTCTTATTTGTTCTTTAAGATACATTTAATATACATGGAAATATGCGATAATTGTGGTTAAACAAAGGGTAATTGATTATGTTTTTTTTTTGCAATATGAAAAATAAAAGTACAAAAATGAAAACAATAGTAAAAGTAAGAAAGAACAAAAAAAAAAGAACGGCTGGAAGCTCAAAACTGACTGTAAAGTAATGTCCGATAAATTATATTAAATTGTTCGAGATTATCGTTTTTTAAGGCTATTTCTTGTTCTTTATCAAAACGTTATTTTAGGAATGTAAGGACATTTTTTAAATCAGGCAGTTGATGCATTCTTTTCAATTTAAATATATAATATTTCAATCAATAAATGATGAAATTAATAGTTTGTTTGTTTTGGTAATATTCCATCTGTCAAAAACAAATTAATTCGTAGTTAAAATATAACAAAATAACTTTATCATGCATGTAGTCCGCTAATCTGTTCCATAAATGTTGCGCTACTCGGCATTTCCAAAACAAGTGTACAGATCACATAAATTAGAGCTCGTCAGTTTGCACCGAAAGAGATATGTATTCGTAGCAGTTAGACGCATAATAAATTTATATTGGAAGCATCCTAAATTTGTATCCGTACAAGTTTGAAACACTAGCATGCATATCTTTGCCAAATTTAACTTTTTATTTTGAAAAATGTTTTGCCATCTATTTTCTGCATTCGAATTTGTATTTTTTATTTCAAACAGCTGAAGATTGTATAAATATTTAGTTGGTTTGTATGATGTTTTGATTATATCTAGTAATGATTTGTTCCTTAATCCTGTTAAAAAACGCTCGTCTACAAGTTCCACTATGTCTTTAGAAATGTTATTTGTAAGACTATTGTATTTAAGAAAGTCATTGTCTGATGAATTATAGATATATTTGAAATCAGTAAAGCTATTAAATTTCTTTACGCGAAAGTCAATTTACTGGTCAACAAATACGATTCCTTTGTCGTGCCAATCTTTCCAGTACAATGTTTTATTTTCAATTTTTATTTACTTGCTTACTATTATTCCATATAATATTTTTGCTGAAGTTATATTCATAGCAATTTTGATATGTATTCCATCCTTGAATTATGTTTTTAGAAAAGCGTTGTCTTATCATATGCGTTTAGTATCTTGCGTTTGTAAATTGTATTCAAATAACAATTATCCACCGTATTTGTTTAGGACTGTATCATACATACACTTCCACATATTATTATTTTCTGTAAGTAGTCGTTTAACCCATGATCCCTTTATAGAATTAAGGAACATTTCAATGTCTGTTAATTTAAGACCTCTATTTGTATAATTCATTATTATTTTGCTGCGTTTTATTTTGTCGGGTTTACCGTCCCATAAGAAGTTAAATATTTCTTTAGTTATTTTTTGTATGGTGTTTTTAGGAGGGTTCGGTAATACAGTGAATGGATAAACTAGTATTGGTAAAGCGAATGATTTTATTACTGTAATTTTCCCTAGTAAGATCAATTTTCTGTCATGCCATTGTTTAAGACAATTACTGAATGCATTCAATTTGGGTTCTAAATTCATGAACATTTTTTTTATTTTACAGTTATAAAAGGATCACCTAAGAGTGTTTGCAAATTCCGATGCCCAATTAAATGTGTGACATGGCAAATACCGGATTGTAGTATTCTTGAATAGCCCTAATCTTAAAACTGTTTATTTTGAATAGTTTAAGTTTAAACCAGAAGTATGTCCAAATTGTGTTATTGTATTGACCAGATTTTCAAATGATTTTTTTGCACCGTTGTTTAAAAACGTGGCGTCGTCTGCAAAGAACGACTGTTTTATTTTTCTACATTATTCACGACAATACCCCTAATGTTCTGGTCTTGTTCAATATAATAAGACAGTATTTCGATACATATTACATACAGTGACGATGAGGGAGGACAGCCTTGCCTAACTCCATTTTTAATTTTAAAACTTTCCGACATATAGCCATTGTTCATAATAACACTACTTATATCATGATAAAACAGCTTTACCCAACGAATAAGATCATCGCCAAAATTAACACGTTTTAAACATCTAAACATAAATTCATGATTCAAAGTATCATATGCCTATTCAAAATCTGAAAAAAATAAAAGACCGGGCATTTGTTTGTTTTCAAGGTATTCGATTATTTCAAAAAATAGTCTGTTTGTGATGGTGCTATAAGTGAAGATATATTTTTTTATTCTAGTAACGATGGCTTTTGTAGCTATTTTATAATCTACATTTAGTTGTGATATTGGTCGCCAATTTGTTAAAATAGTGGTATCCTTGTTAGGTTTAGAGATTAATGATATAATGGTTTGTTTTTGAAAGTCAGCTAGATGTCCGTGTATAAATGAATGTTTTATTGATTCGATGAAAGTTTTTTTAATGTCGTCCCGAAAGGTTTTTATATAATTCTACTGTTAGTCCATCTGAGCCGAGGCTTTTGTCATTTTTCATTTCTTTTAAGGCACCATAACATTCTTCTTCGGTTAAGAAACTTTCACATATATTTTTATTGTTTTCACTTATACGTTTTATTGGTGTGTTAAAGAAATCAATATTTGATGTTTTATTATACTGTTTTTGATAAATGGATTGGTAGAATTTCACTTCTTCTGTTATTATTTCTTTTTGATTTGTTATAAATATGTCATTTACTTTTATACATTTTATTGTTTTTTTTTTCTCTGCGTGTCTTTTTTTTTTATAGGTTTGCGAAAAATGCACTGTTGTTTCAATACTTTCAACGTACATAGCTTTTGATCTTAGTAATATACCGTTATTTTTTTTGCTCTTAAATTATCCAATATTTTTTTTTTTATTTGATAATTCTTCTGTGTTTACATTATTTTCACATATCAGGTCTTGTTCAAGAG
The DNA here is from genome assembly GCA_007657795.1 of Dreissena rostriformis. Classification (NCBI taxonomy): domain Eukaryota; kingdom Metazoa; phylum Mollusca; class Bivalvia; order Myida; family Dreissenidae; genus Dreissena; species Dreissena rostriformis. The sequence goes on from VMBQ01007847.1 coordinate 13,657, forward strand.
CTTCTATTTCTTGAATTAGTTCTTTTTCTTGTGTATTATCTTCTTTTTTTCTTTTGACTAGCAAATTTAATAGTTACATTTCTAATATTTCATTTTACCAATTCCCATTTAGTGTTTGCATTTGAATGCTTATTGTTGTTTACAATTTCTTTCGATGTTTTTTTAAAATAGCGATTTATAGTCGGTATTTAAAAAAAGGCTGTTGGTTTTACCGCATTAGTAGGCTGTTAATATGTTAAATTGTGTTTATTTCATTTCAACTATAGACTAAACACCAAACGACTTCTTTAATATTTGATGCGAAGACTGCATACATATAGGTAAGGGTTATCTGGTTTGTCGTAAACAGGCTTGCGTGATCCTCATTCATGTACAATATCATATAGCAGGTAAGGCCTATTGATCATTATAAATGCATTGTCCCCTTGGTAATGTGCGTATGACTTAAGCTTATTCTTTTCCTGTTAAAGACATCAATTTTCAAGTTACATTGCCTTTACATTACATGTAAGATAGTTTAATTGTGGTTGAATCAAAACGACATGTTATGTCGGTGTAAGATAGGTTAATGATTGAATGCTTAAACGAAAAACAGTGTAGAATCGAAACGTCGGGTATACTGTCAGTGTGATTTATAACTACCTCTAATAACAGCTTGTTTGTTTAATAACAAATTGATGTGCGTTGATTTGTTTGAGATGACATTAACGTACTAAAAGCGAGGTCATTAAAGTAATGAAATACAAAAATACCTTTTATTTAAGGAGGCTTCCATGCATTTTTCTGTATATGTCCAAATTTATTATCATTATCGAATTCAAACCACGTATAATGTTTTTGAAAATATGTGTTGTTTGTTTACTAATATGGTATAAAAAGACGACTAACACTGTATGTTTTTATCATATAATGGCTATTTTATTACCCCAATCCAACACAAATGTTATTAACAAAGTATGTGTGTATATGTATAATGGTTTATATTTACAAAATGTGAAAGATAAATGCATTATTTTATAGAAGTTATTACTGATGTCATGTGTTGTACGAAATGACAGCACAGTATAAAACACTGGCATAGTATTGAATTTTATTGGTAGACGTCAGTGTCGATATATTTTTATTTACAAACGTACATAAATGTGAGAAGCTATTGATATATACGGCTATGCATATATCGTTGAGAATGTTATTAACTGAACTGTGAAACAACTTTGCCATGAATGTAAACATTAAAGAGACGTTCGGAAACCTAAAATATAAATGAAACATTTTTATTGCACATACAATAAATTAAACAAAATTGCACATGTTATTCTGGTGAAATAAGCGTTCAGTATACATTCAATTTGCGGCAATAAAGATACATACTAATAAAAGGTTAAAAAATGACCTACTCATACAAGTTGAATATATGTCAGTAAAAACTTCAATAAACATATAACTCATTCGATATAATCAGACATTCCAGGAATTTGTGAAATAAATTAACACTTATATTACGATATGTGTATAAGTCATAAACAATTCATAATCGTAAAGATGCATACAATGTTGTAGACAATATAGAGAAAAAATGAAACTCCAGAAACTGTATCAGTCAGCTTATTTTAATATTTGTGAGCTTTGTCAGTGTTTGATATCTCATTTGAATTAACTAACGTTTATTTGCAAGTATGAATTTGTATAAATGTGTTTTCAAATGGTGTATTATTCCATGGTGTAGGAATTACTTGAAGGATTTCATTTGACTTTAGAGGATGACACATTAAAAAAGCAATAATGTCCTACATAAACTGATTTCAGAGGCTCTTTAATATGTTAAAAATACAAGGCCAAGAAATCTAGGATTCAGAAAATGTGTCACGGCTTGTCTGAGCTATACAAAAGCATTGCCCTAGTATTAAACTATATTCGTTGATGTGATACGAATAAATAAACACATATATTTTTATAAGATCAAGCCTTGGTGTAATGGATATGGTATCCGCCTAGCGACCGGGTGGTCACGGGTTCGATCCTCACTGTGGGAGCGTTCTCTCACCCAAACACACCAAGTTCTGGCCCTAGGCCCAAGAAACGGACTCGAGAGCGTTTCAAATAAGTAGTTTGTACTTTAAATGGAGCTAAACTTAAAGGTCTAAACGCAATTATAAATAAGATCAAGGATATAATTTAAGGTCAAACGTCGAAAAGTAGCCTTTCTATGATAAATACGGCTTCTTTGAGCAAAATTTCATTATGTTTTCACAATAACTTGGCACAGATTTTTATCCACTATCATGCAATGTTTTTCACACAAAAAACAGACTTCTGTAGTGAAACTCACTGTCGTATTTCATGGTCAAAAGTATAAAAAGAGCTTTTTAATTGTAACATATAACTTCTTCGAGCTACATATTGCTCATTTATTGAATGATTCAAAACCAACTTTGTCCACATGTTATCCTTTTTCAAGCAGACAAACCAACAACATATAGATAACGGTCGGATGGAGGACATACGTTAAAGTCAAGACCAAAAACTGGCATTTACAAGTTAAAATAAAGCTTGTTCATGCTATATTTCCTTCAAATATGAAATGACTTAAACAAATATATAGCCAACAATAATTGCCCTTACCAGACATGTTTTTTGCACAAAGCCACATTGGAGTCATAAAAATCAAGGCCATAGTAAATGGTTCAGTTGGATCCATCTTAGAACCCTGTGATTATTTGAGATTAAAGGTCAGATTAGAGAATCTCATTACTTATATACGGTTTTAATGATTCTTTAAGTTCTACACATATCCTGACTTTAAGGGTTTCAAAATAAAATGACACACATTCATATCGTTAGTGGCATCGATTTCACATAACCATATGGCTACATTTAATACCAAGGTTATACGTCGAGGTCAAATATCATGCAAGGTAAAATTACTTGCCAAACTACTACACTTAGCAAGAATTATGTTATAACTCGTCACAGGGGCTAAATTAGAACAGTTCTGGTGTTGAACACAAGAACCCGATGGCTATTTTTTGTGTATTATTTATTTGTGATCTTACACTATTAAGTCAAAAGTACATGTTATTGTCAAAATTTAGCCTTAACATTCAATACCATTGGTTAAAGATATACTAAGTTCGTGTTGATGCTTCTCTATTTGTATTGCAACTCAACATTGGTCCTTCATTGCATTTTGTATGACACATACATTTAATTTATAAACCCGTTTTAGATTAGTATATGGGGTTGATGACATTCGGTGATTATTTTAGTTAATTTCCTTAAATAAAAGAAATACAACAATATTTTTAAACAAATTGTTGATAATGTCTATATGTTTTGGCTGTTTCTGATTGTATAAACTTTACAAAATTACAAACAATTAAAAAAAAATCCTGATTTTAATGCACTTTAAAAAAAGACATAACAAACAATATGTTCATAAAAAACAACCTTATCAATAAATGTTAAGTCAATAAATGTTCAAGCAGTAAAACTGCTAAACAACGATATTTTTAAACAAAGTGTTGATAATGTTTATATGTTTTGGCTGTTTCTGATTGAATAAACTTTAAAAAATTACAAACAATTGAAAAAAATCTTCCTGATTGAAATGCACTTAAAAAAAAAATAACAAACAATATGTTCATTAAAAACCAACTTATCAATATATGTTAAGTCAATAAATGTTCAAACATGTAAACACGATTTTGTTTAAGGAAATTTCTGTTATATATATATATGTGTGTTTACATCAAGAAATGTAATTCGTTCTTCTAGTTAAATAAGAGGGTAATGATTACCGTAGGCAATGAACATCTGACTATCATTACGGAATAAGTTTCTTAAAGCGGATTTGTGACGGTTGTATTATAGTGTTCATATTTGTGATCATTAAGCCAGTTGAATGATGTTGATAGTAAATTGAATGCCTGCATGGAACACTAAACATGTTATGTATATGCAAAATTTATTTTACTGTAAAATATTAATTTTTTAAATAGAAATGTAGTGGAAAGCAACAGTATATCATAAAATAGGCGTTGTATATACATATATACATTTATATTGTATATTAGTCAATATGCAAGTTTTGTCAAGAAAAAATGAATCAAAAGGTGTATCAAATTCACACACAAACATATGTATACTTATTGTCATGTAATTCACGTTGAGGATACCGTATGCAACGTTCAGAGAAAAACAGTACTGAAATATGTTTGTGTTTGTGAGTAGTGAAAACGAATTAAAGACATAAGTAACCGTTGCTTTCAAGCAAAAGTGGGATTTAGGAAGAAAAAGGGGTAATAACTCAAATTGTGTAATGTGGAATATTATCCAAACTATTCAAAATTTACATCATAAACAATACTTCAAATTTGGTCGAGTTAAATGTAAAAAAATATCGCACATTCAAGTGGTAATGCTTTAAAGACGGCGGAAACTTGTTTGGTGTACTCTTCTTCAAAGGTACGTAACCAACAAAATAACGAACGTATACTTTACGAGCAATCCTTAACCGACTGGGAACACATGAAAACACAACAAAAATGGTCAACACATTACCCATGGGGTTTAACCAAAAAACCTTGAGGTAATGTCTGGCGTAAAAGTGAATGGTATCTTTAAATATGGCAAATAATGTCCACAACTTGTTTTAATATAGCTTAATAAGCCTTATTGTCGATGATATGCATGATGCGATGGTTATACCCAATATGTGCAAGTTTGGTCCAGTTCGGCCAAGAATGAATGGAGAATGAATTGGCATCACAACCACACCTAACGCTAGGATTTGACCCTTTATCGAAGACTGACACATTTTGTGGATACCATTCTCAAAAAATAAGTTACCGAAAAAATAACAAACGCTTACTCTGCAGCCAGTCTGAAAAATAGTATACACATATGCTACTTTTAGAACAAAGCAACAACAACAAAACCTTTTCCCACACCTTTGCCACGCATGAGAAAAATATGATTGTGGTCAGTTGACTTAAAGGGAGCTTTTCACGTTTTTGTAAATTGACAAAATTGAAAATAATTGTTTCAGATTCGTAAATGTTCGTTGAAGTTATGATATTTGTGAGGAAATAGTAATACTGAACCTTCACCATGCTCTAAAATATCCAATGTATAACGATTTAAAAACCTGCAAATTATAAAGCTTTGCAACGTGAAGCGATTGAATAAGTTCTGTTGTTGTCGTTATATTTTGTGAGATTTCTTATATAAGGTATAAAATACACAACTCACTGTATGAGCACGGATGGCCGAGTGGTCTAAGCGTAAGGGTTTTACTCCAGGGGTCAGTGATTCGAGCCCAGTTGTGGATTTTTTTTCTTTCTTGAATTTGATTGTTGTTTTTACTGGAGCTTTTTAGTTCCAATGTTTACATTTATCAATTTAAAGCATTTAATGACATACTTAAATACATGCCAAAATCAGTAAAAAGGTCCTTTAAGGGATTTTTTAAATGTTATTTTTTAAAAAAGGACAAAAATTCAAGTATACATGATTCACATGGCCTATAATGAATAACATTATAGACTGTATAGAGAGTGTATAGCTATATACACTATGATCAGGTTGTTTTGATAGAAAATTAGTAATTCAATCAAATTAATACACACAATTGTTGACATTTTAAAAACAATGAATTCATTAGAAGAGCACCTAATTCAATATGTACGTTATTGACAACAAAACCACACTAAGTGTGCCGTCAGTCTTCGAAAAACTCGGTATATATGTGGCTTTCCGAAAAACAAATCCCATAAAAGTCCCCCTTCCCCCTTGGGAGGGAGCGGGTTTGTGGTACAAAGTCCCTACTTTCGACCATGATAGCTTCGATGCAAAAGTAGACCACTCTTTTATATATTTCGGCAATGTTAATCGCAACTCCATTAAAGGACTATTTCATCAATGCGCAACGTTTTCTAAATACGACACGTTTATCAACTACCTGTATTTATGCTTGTCTTAGAGCCAAATTATCAGACACAATTACACAAAGAATATATAATTTATCCGTAATTGTAATATGGCTGTTTAATCTAAGATAAGGAGGTAACTCGTAAATATACTCATGCAAAAGACCGTAAATGTAATATCCTCTTGCTTGGTATTTACGTTGCAGTTAAAAGCTACTTATTGAGAATATTATCTGAGTATTATACTTATCAAGTTAAGAACGCATGTATGTAAACTCGTGAATTAAGACTATGCCTTTTGTAATACACTACACGTGACAATCATTTTTGTAATCGCTCTATTATACAAACAATAATCCTCCCTGGTCTGAATATAATATTTGTATAATATTCTGTAAAGTATAAATAGCATATTGC